>CM019825.1:94395410-94572288 GCA_009763385.1 Coix lacryma-jobi var. lacryma-jobi
GCGCGAGGACTGCTTCTGGCGCTCTTCACGCCATTTGCCTGTAAGAACTTGCTAAGCAATCCGAAGGTTGGGTTAGTATTCGGGGGCTCGAACGATGACTCGAGGGACTTAGCAGATAAAGAGGTGGGTTTTGGCGACGGTACGCGGGACGCGCGAAGGCCGTTTTGTTGATCCGGCCTACGTGGCGCCACTGCCGAGGGTCCCTTCCCCCAACACCGACCCATGGGGGGGTCAGGCGACCCTCCTATGACACCTTGGCCCCACCTTGGTATGTGTAGATGATGTCCCCACTTGTCATTTGGTGTTTGGCACGTTGAAATGTGTCATGATCACTTTGGATGCTTCATTGTGGGCCCGTTGATCCATGTGACTTCATCTTCCACCATTGAAAGAAAGCACAATTGTGATCCAAGGGTGGAGAAGCACTTTGGGAGGCTTGACATGGATCATGACACGTGGCAGAACCCTGGTGGGCCCATAGGGGGTGTCGGGCGACCCCCTTATGTGGGTCCCACTAGATTTCCTTGGCATATTTCTTCACATTGGAGCTTAGCAGCATGTTTACCCTTGGTAGAGCCCTAGTGGGGCCATAAGGGGGTCGGGCGACCCCCTTATGTAGGGCCCACCAGCTCACTTTGCCTCATTTCTTCATTATCTGCATAAACACACTTCCATATACAAGTGGAGCTGGTTATTGGTAAAAGTATGTTCATATCATGTTATTCTTCCTCAATACTGAGCTTGTTGACGGGGTTTTAGGTGTATGAGTTTGGTAAAATTCCACCGTCAACAGCGTCGGGACTCAGCCGACTCAGTGGGTGCGTGTTTCGGACATGTAAGTGATTTTTGACCGGCGGACAGTCCGCCGTTGGGACTCGCGGACAGTCCGGGTGTCGAGCAGAAGTGTTCAGCAACCTTGCTATTTTGTCTGTTTGGCCGACGGACAGTCCGCCATAGGTTCGCGGACGGTCCGCAGTAAGCGCGGACAGTCCTGGACAAGGACTTCGGATAGTCCGGGATTTGGCTGTAGGTTGTGTTTAAGTGCGTTTGCTCTCCCGGCTTTTCCGCTTGGTTTTCAGACTTCTCGTTTGCCCCTAGAGTTCACCAAGGAACCTCTCTCTATCTTAAGCTGCTCGTGAGCATCGGTATTTGGAGATTTCCCGACGTAGCCGTCCATCTACGTTCGGGAGTCGGTTTTTGGGGTTGAACTAGAGACGGAGCTTTTGGGCTTTGACTCGGTCTCGTTTGGTTGTACCTCGCTGTGATCCTAGGGATCATCCACCCTCTTCCAAGGGTCGTGGGCATCATGTTTCGGTTGAAGATTTTGGAGGTTGATTTTCTAGAGAGAGGCCTCAGTTTTGACAGAAATTTTTAGGCTCCCATTCACCCCCCCTCTGGTCGGTTTCTGGTAGAGTTCTCGGTCCTTCAATTGGTATCGGAGCAGGTTAAGGATCTTCCACCTTAGCGGGTTCCAGATCCACAGAAGGCGACATGGATCGCGGCGTGGGCAAACCACCGTTTTTTGATGGGACGAACTAAGCGTATTAGAAGATACGCATGTCGGCCTATCTTCTGAGTATGGGTGCTTCTATTTGGGATTTTTGCAACTCTGCAGATTACATGGTCTTGGCTGCTCGTGTGACTCAACATCAGATCGATGAGCATGATGCCAATAGCCGAGCCCGTAATGCTCTTTTCGCCTGTTTGAGCATGTCTGAGTTTGATCGCGTTTCTCACCTCGCTACGGCTGAGGCGATTTGGGCTACTCTCATGCGTTTTCATGAGGGCACCACTCAAGTCAAAACTCGTCTCTACGCGTCACACAAGCAAGAGTATGAGAACTTTTGACACATGCCTGGCGAGAGCGTATGAAGTTTATTCGCTCGCTTTCAGGTGATTGTCAATAGGATGAGGGCTAACAAGTAGCTGTTGCGTTTCGACGATCATGAGAGGGCTCTCAAGCTTTTTACATACTCTAGATTGGTCGGTGTGGGACTCCAAGGTTCAGGCGATCATCGAAACGCCTAACTATGAGACTCTCACGTGCGACGAGCTCTTTAGTAAGCTCAAGTCCAGTGAGATTGACGCCATGGTGAGGGCTTCTTATGAAAATCCTTCTGGCCCGTCGATGTCTTGGGTTTCTGGCTCTTCTGCTAACTCCTCTAAAGGCTTTGCTTTGTCATCTCTTCTTTCCATCACAGAGGAGCAGCTGGAGTTCATGGCAGACGACGAGTTGGCCCTGCTTGCCAACCGGTTCTCGCGGTTCCACAACAACCGCATGAACCGTCGCCGCGGAGGAGGACGAGGTGGCTGGTACGAGTGTGGAGGCTCAGACCATTTCATCGCCAATTGCCCGAAGAAGAATAAGCAAGTCTTCGGCAAGGCGGATCATGGCCACAAGTATGACTCCGGCAAGCGCAAGGAGAAGTACGTCCCCGCCAAGCACAAGCGGAGGGGCGGATTCAACAAGGAGTACATCAAGGAGAAGTACTTGGAGAAAGCCCAGGCTGAACAACATGCTTTCTTCGCCATGCTCAGCGACGTCGGTGACTTTGATGACGACTCCGCTGCATCAAGCGATGATGAGTCCGAGAAGAAGAAGAAGATTGAGGACAAGCTGAACGGCCTCTGTTTCTTCGCTGACAACGAGGGCTTCTGCACCATGGCCCTCGGTGATGAGGTCAACGGCGAGCTGGAGGAGATCTCTCAGAACGACGATGACGACGACACCTCGCAGGTATCTCGAACTCCTGACGAACTCTCTGCTGAGGTTGACAAGCTTACTGCTGCTCTCCTTAGTCAAGATAAACTGCTTAGGCTTGCCGCTAGAGAGAGAAAGGAGTTTAGGAGGAAGTGAGAGGACGCGGTGAAAGAGCTTGAGTCTGTCAAGTCCACCTTCGTCGTGTCTGAGGAGGATGAGTGTGAGATGTGCTCCAAGCACATGACTGACCTTCTCACCTTGAGGGGGAAGTATGTTGCGCTGGTTGGAGAAATGGATGAGCTGAAGGCTAGACCAGGGTTGCTAGGTGCGTGCAAGTCTTGTGCAGGCTTGCAATCCGAGTTGGCAGAGAAGAATGCCAAGATTGTATCTCTTGAGAAGGCCAGCTCGGGTAGAACTCGTGTGTCTAGGTGTGCCTTGTGTGAGGGTTTGGAGATGGAGATTGCAAATGTGCAGCATGAGAAGATGCAAATCGAGGAAGAAAACACATACCTTCGGACCATCTTGTCATGGGTGTCTTGTAGTGAGCCGCAGCTTGGGATGATGATAGCCCAATTCAAACGTGCTGCTGGAGGTCCTGGTGTTGTTTTGCTCAGGGTGTTGAGTGTGCTACATCTTTCGGGAAGGTTGGAGAGTTTAGTGGTCTTAAGCCGAGTGAGAAGCCTAACACCACAACTACTCCCAAACTGACCAAGATTCCACCCAAAGAGCCTCTCAAACCTAACACCAAGGATGAAGTGTTTGTGGAACCTCCAAGAGCTCCACCCAAGAAAGAGACATGGGCTCCAAAACCAAACCACGTCAGGAACAAACTAGACACTATGCCACCAATCCATGAGGAGCTCATGCCACAAAAGGCCCAGTGATTCACACCCACTACCGTGAGTACCAACAACCTCCTATGAGAGCGGTGAGGTACCATTGTGAGCACTGTGGGAGAGATGGACACTTGAGGGAGTTTTGCTTTCGGTGCAAGAGAGAAGAGTGTCGTGCAAAGGAGATGAACAATATGGACATGTATCATCCTTTCCATGATGTACATGTGCCGAAGGTTCAAAGGAGAGCTGCTAGGACTAGAGGTCCAATGCCTCAAGGTCCTAGGCCGCTAGGAGGTCGTGCCTGGCGGAAGCCTGCTTTTGTAGGTTTTGGACCCCGTGGCGGTGGCTTTGCTGTTGAGCGTTACCCACCACCACGTTTTCAGTATCGCGATGGACACTCTTCTCTTAGCGGACCACGTTTTCCTATACGTGGTGATCGCTTTCCCCATAGGCATGCTAGGAATGGTTTTGCAACTAACCATTCTTTTGAGCAGCCGGCCCAACACTGGTACACTTCCGATTTTACTCACCCCAGTGTTGGACCGTATGCTCACCCTATGTCTTTGTATTGATGTAGGTAAGACGATTGGAGAACGTTTGGTTGGTGGATTCTGGATGCTCAAGGCATATGATCGAAAACGCCAAGTGGTTCTCCAGTCTTAGTCCAGTTGTCGGAAAGTAGTTTATCACCTTCGGCGACAATAGCAAAGGTAAAGTGTTGTCTCGTGGGTCGGTGCGAGTTAATGAGCACTTTGTGTTACGTGATGTTGCTCTTGTTTCTAACTTGCATTTTAACCTTCTTTCTGTTTCGCAACTCTTTGATGATGACTATGAGATTCATTTTAAGCCGAATCTCAGTCGTATTTTGGATCCTCAGGGCAATCTTGTATGTTTGATTTCGTACTTTGGGAAAGTCTTTCGTGCGAATTTTTCAGAGTCGTTTGAAATTTCTCGTTGTGTTTTGGCTGGACCTTCCTCCTCTGATCTTTTGAAGTGGCATAGGAGACAAGGTCATCTGAGCTTCGACTTGCTTGCAAGGCTTAGTTCACTTGGCTTAATCCGAGGATTGCCCAAGTTACACATGGAGAAGGATCTTGTTTGCCATTCTTGTAGACATGGGAAAATGGTAGTTGAAGGACCAAAAATGCTAAAGCAAGGCGACTAGAGGGGGGGGTGAATGGGAGCCTAAAAAATTTCTTCCAAAATCCTGGCCTCTGTCCCAACCGAAAATCAACCCCAAAAGCTTCGGACTCAAACGCGATGCCCACGACCCTTTGAAAGAGGGTGGATGATCCCTAGAATCACAGCGAGGCACCACACAAGAGAGCAAACCAAAACTCCGAGTCAGGTTCGAACCCAAAGAACCACTCCCAAACGTAAATCAAAAGCTACGTCGGGAAATCCCTAAATACCTATGCTAACAGGTAGCAAAGCTAGGTAGAGAGGTTCCTAGGTGAACTCTAGGAGCAAACGAGAAGCCGGAAATGAAGCGGAAAAGCCAGGAGAGCAAACGCACTAAAACTCAACCTACAGCCGATTCCCAGACTGTCCGGACTACTGGTCCCGGACTGTCCGCGCTAGGGGCGGACTGTCCGCGAATCCCTGGCGGACTGTCCGCCGGTCAAAAGGCAAAATCAGCAAATCTGCTGAAACCTCCCTGTTCGACTCGCGGACTGTCCGCGCCTTATACGGTGGACTATCCGCCGGTCAAAATGACCGAGAACAGTGCACGCTGCGCTGGTCTGATCTGGCCGAGTCCCGATGTGGCAGAACCTCCTAAATTAAGTGGCCCACATGCACCCATCATTGTCCTAAAGACTTCTGATTGGCATGCACGAGTTCCAAATGACCCAAGAGATCTGTCGGGTGTCCTCGGGAAACCCGAATCATCCACGTTACATTCTTTTCAGGAATTCCCTCGTCAAGCATCACAGTATTCCAACAGTTCTATAGATAAGATAAATCAGAGTAAAAGCGGAAAGAGTATATAACATAGATTGAAACTTAAGTTTAAAAGTTTACAACCTATAAGTACTTATTACATAAAAGGTTCGGAACTTTAAATTACATATACCACACAAATTTTTGTTACTTGCCCAAGGTCAAACATCAGAATCATTATCACTCTCCTCCACAAGAGTGAAGAAACATTGACCACCAAAAGGATGATCAATGAACTCACCTGCAACAAAGGTTAACAAACCTTGAGTACAAAAAGTACTCAACAAGACTTAACCGTCTAGAAAAGAGGAGAAGACTCAGGTATGAAGGCTATAGGGATTCAAGGTAAGGCTTTAGCAAGTGCATAAAAGCTTACTAAAAGTAAAACCTAGTTTCAAGTTTTAAGTCAAGATTAAACTTTATAACTATCCAAAGATTCTCAAACTTTCATAAGCATACCACATCTTTCGTTCTCATACCATAAAGATCCCATTCATTACTACGGTGTGGGTCAGTGGATTGAGGCTCCATATCCGAGGAAACATGGCGATTTGAATCGTTTAAACCCAGCTGGGGATTCAGTACCACACGACATATGTAGATCTTAATCTTGCATATGTCAACCCTATCTATAGATCCTCCCATACAAGAACGGGTCCAGCGTCACCCGAGAGTACAGTACACCTCGAACACGACTATCTCATAGCCCCGAGGGTACACGCTACTCCCGCCATCTCTCCACTCCCAGTACGCGGTTGGCCGTTCTCAAGTATCGGAATAGCTATAGACGAGGCTTACCACCGTATGTGGGCTGCACTCAAAGGTCTCAATCACAGCAAGCCAACAACGATAAGGTCCTATGTTGAGTAACACTACAACAAGACTCCATTCTTGATGTAAGTTACTATCGTTATCATGTTATCTTAAGATTCATGATTTTCATAACATAGCAACCATTTTTAAAAGCACCTACTATAGTGAAGTAGTAAAGCATTGCTAAGCATACTAAACATTTTCATAAAACGGTATCAAGGTTAAGTATTGGAATCATCAAGGTTGGTAATGCATCAAATAGGGTTCACTCAACTCCTATTCACTTAAATGCATCATATTAACTCAAATGATATAATAATTTTTATAAAATACAAGGATAGGTTTAATGTCCGGGGCTTGCCTTGGTGAGCAGCGAAGTCCGGAGATTGTGAAAAGCTAGAAGGATCCACACACTCAGGAGAAATCCACTGAGGATCAGGTCCTTCCGAAACGAGATCTACACGTAGAAGTGCATATGCATGATCAATGAGATGCTTATGACATGATCATGGTAAAGATGGAAATTTTCTAAGCTGTAGACATTTTCCTAATCCTACATCTTCATCACGGTAAAGTTGCAAATCAACAAAACCAATTTAGCTATTAAACTATATATTATTATTAAACAAATTTTATTATCTCTATTAAGCAAGGTTAGGTAACTAACAAGCAATAAAAGGTTATTTGCATAAGGAATCCATAACCAGGGAGCAAATCATGCTAGTTTTCCACTGGTTGTCAAACAATTCCAAAAGTCCACAAATCCAAAGTGATTAACAATTTCTATTTATTTTATAAGTCATTTTAATTAGCCCTTTATTTATACACAAATCATACTTATTCAAACAGAGCTAAATTAATCATGAAGGTAGATATCAATGACATAAACTCACATGTCAAATTTTATGATTTTTGGAGACAACAGAAAATCACATAATTCATCAAAGTTGCATTTATTAATTAAAGTACAGATTTAATTGTCATAGTAAAAGTGCTCCAAATACAAGTTTTATAATTTTTATATTAGCACAGACATGCTATCATCTAACATGTCAAATTTCATGATTAACAGAGCTATAGAAAAATTATAGCAAAAATAACAAAACTAGCTACTGTGCATAAAGCCATAAAAAGAAAACTGGAATCTAGCCCATACTGGGCTTTCGGCCCGCTCCAGCGCGGCCCGACGCACGCGAAAGCCGGCCCGGCCTGGCTCCCGCCCGCGCGCCTCGGCAACTTTGCAGAAAGACCGTTCAGCTTCTAAGGAACCAACCCGCAGTCCATGGCGCTATTCACATGAGTCACAAACTTTGCAACCAACACCCTATAACTTGTCGTCTTCGCAAGAGCGAGGTCCCCGACCATGGCCCGAGCGGACGGCGGCGCACTGAGCGCCGGCAAGCCTTACGCCGGCCAACTCCGGCCAGTAGAGACCTAACGGACGCGAGCACCAACACCGACGAGTCACCCGCGGCCGATAGAGGCCCTAACCCCAAACACTACCACTCTAGTGAAGCCTGGCCACGCACGGCGGAGGATCGGATCACGGCGAAGCTGTTCCGACGAACTCAGACTGGTAGCAAGAGAAGAGAGGGGCTAGGAAGCTCTAGTAGCTCACCCTGATGCTGGCTGTGTAGCTGGTTCGAGCGGAAGATGGACGGAGAGGAGAAGTCCACGGAGGAGTGGCTTGCAGCGGCGAGCTCCGGCGAAGAAGATGATGTTCCGGCGAGACCTGAGCATCAAACAGAGAACCATCGAGCCGATAAGTACTCTGGGGTCAAGACGAAACAGAAACATGAGACAGGGAGAGTAGACGAGTGCCCGGTTGGGCTGACCACGGTGAGGTCGAGCTCGGCGGCGATTTCGCCCGGCGGGAAGAAGAACGGCGAGCATGAGCTCTCTGAGGTAGTAGTGATCGAAGGGATGGGCTCTGGAGATGCGCAAGGAGGTAAGGAGTTTATAACCGCGGTCAATTTTGGATGATAACGCCCGATTTGCAGTGGATTTGGGATAGGATGGAAAGGAACCCGTCGGTGCCCTAGGTGGCAAAACGGCGACGGCGAGCTCGGGAGAAGGCGCCACGACGCGAGGGAGAGCGCCAGCAGCTGCTTCACTTTGCCACGAACACGGTTGCGAGCTCATACGAGAAAGATCGACGTCCTACGCGCTGGCAGCACCGATCAAACCTCGGCTTCTTCACCGCCATGAACAGGGAAACAAACTTATCCCCCCCTTCTCCTTTATACCCTTTCAGAAATTTGAAATTACTTCAGATTTTTGAATATAAGTTGAAAATATATTAAATTATCAAATGTTCAGAATTCAATACTGAACATCTTTATTTTTGCAACATATGCAGAATATGCTTAGATTTTGAATTAGGGTTTGTAAATCAAAAGGGGACAAAAAGGGCAAAAGGGTATTTCACCATTACTTTTGATTTCGAATAAGAACTTGAAAAACTTTATACATCAAAGTTGATCTTTATCAAAAATGGAGCAACTTTGCTTTTTTGAAGCATACTCCAATTCTTTTTAGATTTTGATTAATAAGAAAGGGGATAAACAGGATTTTCAAATTAATTAAATTATTTAATTGGATTTCAACCAATTTGAATTATAACTCAATGGTGACTTGAAACATGTTCCAAATACACCTTTGAGACATAATACCGAGATGTGATCCAAAATTCCATTACTATAAAAGAATTACCAAAATACCCCATATAGCATAAAAGCATTAATCACAACAAAAAGCATAGACTAGGTTGCAAACTTAACACTCCTCATCCACTAAGCACAAGCATAAAGAAATAAACTTGTTTTTAGTGAATGCATAATTAGGTATCACTCAAATGAAATGCCAGTGCTTATGATGACATGTCAAGTTTTAGTCTGCTTAACACCAGAGTGTTACACCCGATGGTCGGACAGTCCGCCACTAAACGGCAGACAGTCCGCCACTGCCAAGAAAGTGCAAAAAATGAGAGAGACGCCATCCAAGGATAGGCTGCCCTAACCAGCCCCCTTCATATATATAGGCACACGTCCGAATACCAAAACACCCTCACATGAAGCACTCAACCCAAATACCCCCAGGGGTAAAACTGTCCAACCCTAGCAGTTTTCATCCTTCGCTTCGCCTCGACGCAAGCTCTAGGATGCCGACACGTGCCGTCACGTCGACCACCGCGCCTTCCTCGTGGATAGATTCGCCGCCGCGCCAGCCTCTCCACGCCGCCACGCGTCGATCGTCCTTTTGGACCTCCCCCCGGTTTTGAGGCCCAAGCCGTGGAAACCCGACAGCCCTTTTTGAGGCCCAACCTGGTAAACCGTCCACCCTGAGTTTTTGAGCCCAACTCAGAAACCCGCCACCCCAGGTTTTTGAGGCCGAAACCTGGAAACCGTCGATGGTAGCTTATTGAGGCTCAGCTACCGAACCCGCACCGTAGACGGGATGTGGTTCGCACACCCCGACCACCGGCACCGATGCCGATGCATGTCCAGCCTCCACCCCGGGCACAACGCCTTCGCCTTCCGCCTTCCTTCTTGACGGCCGATGGCACTTGCGCCGCACGCAAGCCCGTGTCCGACCTCTCGCCAAGTGCCACGATGCCATCGTCTTCCACCAGACTCGGCCGATGCATCGGACATCCCCATGTGCTCTCGCTCGCCGATGCGAAGTGCCAGCTACCACAGCTGGTCCTCCGGCCTCATGGTCCGTTGGTCCTAGCCTCACGTCCGCCCTTCACCGCTCTGGGTACATCAGCATGGCACGTCCGCCGCACGGCATGCCCATCCTTCACCGCTCTCGGTCCGTCGGCACAGCACATCTCTACTTGACCTTCACCTCGCCATCGACCACTGTCTCCGAGCTCCACACCTGCACATCAACACAGCCAAGAGACACATGTTGCACACGCACACCAACCCGGTAAACACACACAACTCAATGCCACCGGTTAGTCATAAACATTAAGCTCATAGATGAATAATGACTCAACCGGGAAAAGCCTCAAACCTTCCTCACAAATGTCAATCATTCATCATATAGGTTCTCAGTAGCCGCTCCCCACCACCCTGTGAACCAAGTTATGACCAAGCGCCCTGGAGAGCATTTACATATGGACCTTGTCGGTCCGGCTCGGGTGAGTTCGGTTGGTGGGAAGTGGTATGTGCTTGTTATTGTTGATGATTTTTTGAGACATTCGTGGGTTTTCTTTTTAGCTAAGAAAACTGAGACTTTCACCTTTGTTCGCAATTTGATCTTGCGACTTCAGAACGAGTTCCCTAAGAACTCGATGAGAGCTATTCGTAGCGATAATGGTTCTGAGTTTAAGAACTCGGATTTTGAGAAGTTTTGTAACTCTTGGGTTTAGCGCATCAGTTTTCTTCCCCCCACCACCGCCACAAAATGTGTTGTAGAGAGGAAAAATCGGACCCTTGTAGAGATGGCCAGGACGATGCTCGATGAGCATAGGATTCCTAGGCGGTATTGGCCCGAGGCTATGTTGGGGGAAGGAACCCTCGGCAGAAGCGACGCCCAAGCTGGTGTCCAAGGAAACAACCCTCGCGCAATCTATGTGTCCTTGCGAAGTCCCTGTCTTCTTCGGATCAGTACCCTGACCTCCGGACATGGGTCCGACCCTCGTTGCTTTGTTGCATTCCGTGCGGTCGAAGTCGACAGTCGCACTGCAAGCAACCCTCGCTGGCTCACACGCCACCTTCGCTTTGAGCGAAGGTTCAAGCAAGCGGCGAGTGTGCGCTGTCCCGAAGGCAAGCGAAGCCGAAGGTCCGGCGAGCACGGCCGAAGGTCAAATCTTCGGTCTTCTCCCCCGAAGCGAGTATAGCCGGAGGCCCGGCAGACGGCGAAGGGGTGCGGGCCCAAGGGCGAGCACGGCCGAAGGTCAGAACCTCCGCACCTCTCCCCCGAAGGTGAACAAGAACCAGGTGGCGGCGCGTTAGAGGATGACCGATTAGGGTTTCCGCTTCTGCTGTGTATTTATGCTTTTGCCCTTTCCTCCCTGCGTGAGGTGAGGAATCTTCCCTGTCCCCTTTTGTAATTTGGCCGTGCCCCTTGGTATTCCCTATAAATACCAAGGGGATGAACAGTGTAAGGGGACGACCCTTTGGGAATTGAGCATCTTTCCACTTCCGCCTTACCTTCGCTAACCGCTTCCGACGCTTGGCCACCTCCGCCCCTCCCCTGCACAAGTGCGGGGGCTCGCAAGTGTGCTCCCAACAGTTTGGCGCCGTCCGTGGGGATCGAGTAATTTTGACATGGCAGGAAACAGAAGAGCTCACCCAGCGAGGACCAACGTGTAGCCAGAGAGACAGCGGCGGTGGTCTCCCGCGGAAGAAATTGTGCAACCCTCGGGGAAGAGAACGTCACCCCAGAACCCCAATCCCTGGGCCCCCAGGTCCGAGTGGCGACGCAGCCGCACCCGCACACTTCGGGAGAAGGGGAGGGAGAAGAAGAAAGATGGGGGCCTCGAGGCCCTTGAAAGGCTCGAGGCTGAGCTGCAAGAGAAGAAGAGGCGCCTGGACAGCTTGAGAGGCATAACCGATTGCGCTCGATCAGACAGAGGGCTGACGAGGCCAGGGAGCAGCTTCGCCGTATGGAGGAATCCCTCGCCGCGGCAGAAGCCGAAGCCGAAGCTGGAATGATGAGGAGATACCCCCGCTGCAAGAGGGGAATGAGGAGCCGAATCAAGATAACCTTCGTCACCATCCACCACCCCCACCACCACCAGCACACCCAGATCCATATCCTGTGAGACAAACCCAAACTTCCACCACCACTCTACCTAGATGAGAGAGAACAAAACCTTCGCATTCAGCGAAGGCATCAGCAACACCAAATGCCGCATGATCCAAAGTCACCACTCTCCCAAATACTCCAAACTCAGCCCTGGCCACCATGTTATATCATCCACAAACCTACCTCGCTATGATGGACTTTTCCGACCCTCGCCAGTTCATCCTGAGCTACGAAGCCAGTTTGCCGCCACAGGCGTGATGAATCAACAATGGCAAAATCCTTTGTCATCCATTCTGCGAGACATCGCACAAACATGGTACAGCAACCTTCGCTCGCCCCGGAACTGTGGATTCCTGGGCCACCCTCAGAGACAAGTTGTGTACAAATTTCAAGGGCATCAATCCAGCCCCCGTCAAACCCCATCGAGCTGTTCATTGCAAGCAAGAAGAGCGCGAGCCCTCCAAATTATTGGCGAAGGTTTATTCAAATCAGAGCAAGGACCCCGGGGATATCTGACGAGGCTGTCATCCTCGCTACAGTCAGTGGCCTGCGCCCAGGACCAAGCTCCTCAAAATTTTGCCAGAAAACCGGCAAACTCAATCGAAGAGTTTGCATGAAAATGGAAAGATACTGTAGAGCTGATATGGACTTTCAGAGCGAAGTCCGATGCTCGAAGGTCTCAGCATAGGCCACAGCCGAGGCCTCAAACCGAGAGAAAGCAACCTTCGCCAAGAGCAAAGCAATGTCGGTGCAATCAACAAAGCAACAAATTGCCAAGATCAAAGACGGGACGCTCAACCTCCGAGCAACCAAGCGCCGCAGGGTTTGCCACCTCCGCCGAATCAGCGGTACCAGCAGCGAGATCCTGCCGACATGTATAATCACTCTTCTGTGGAATGGGAAAGGGACACACAACAAAGGCAATGCGAATGCTTCGCCAAGGGAAAAAATACCAGGAATCCAGGAAAGCTGCTTCGTCCGACACCCCCCGAACCATCAACCACACAAGAAAACCAAGTTTCCACCCACCAAATCCCCATACCACTATAACCCCATAAACTACGGCCTACCTTCGCAACAACCCTCTTACAGTCATCACCCCCACTCCACAACCAAACTCTTATCAGCAACCACCATTCCACAACGCCAAAATCCAACTTACACAGTCACATACCCAACTACCCCCCAAAACCAAATTCCAACAACCTACCAAGCTAGCAACGCTCTGCCACCACCCACCGCCAATCCCCGCATTACCCAGCACCACAACCTGTCAAAGCCGAAGCCCCGAGCCAAACGACCATCAACAATCCAACATCAACCTTCGGTGTGATTCTATAGCTATCACCGGAGGTTCAAATGAAGACCATGGTAAACAAACGGCAGAAGGAAGGAACATGCCGACGAGTCCACCATGTAGCCGTCGAGGACCCCATAGATTTGGCCGTTGGTCTCACATCCCCATAACCTTCGATTCCAGTGACATGAAGCTGAGAGATTACCCTCACACCGCCGATGCTATGGTGATCGAAACCCAACCTCTGCGGGTGGACTGTACCAAAATACTGGTCGATACAGAAGCTCCGCTGATATCTTGTTCGCTTCAAACCTTCGAACGCATGAAAGCTTGTAGAAACCTTCTGCAATCTGCAGACAACCCCCTATACGGCTTCGGTGCTCAACAAGTGAGAGCTATCAGAAAAATTTCTCTGCCCGTGACCTTCGGCGACGAAATCAACTGCAGGACGGAGCATATAACATTTGACGTCGTCGACATGTTCTACCCATGCAATGCCATTTTCGGCCGAGGGGTCCAAACGCGTTCAATGCGGTCATCCATCCCGCTTACCTATGCATGAAGCTTCCCGCTCCAAAGGGTGTGGTCGCAGTATTTGGGGACCAGGACATTGCAAGGACAAGCTGAAGGAAACGTAGCCCCAGGGCACGCAATGTACACATTTGTCAAAACCTCTCAAACCCCCGGTATCATCGACGAGGTGAAGTCTGCAATGACAGAGTGAAGGCAGTGCCAAAGGAGGAAACCAAACAAGTACAACTCTCGAGGGTAACGCAAAGAAGGTGATCATCTCAGCCAATCTAGACCCTCAATCTGAAGACAACCTCATCACTTTCCTCAAGGAACTCCGACACCTCGCTTGTGTCCGCAGAAGACCTAAAAGGAGTCAACAGATCAATGATCGAGCATAGGCCTGAACATCAAAACGGGCTCGCCCAATCAAACAACAGCTCCGCAAGATGTCAGAAGAGAAAGGAGGCAGCGAAGGCTGAGGTGAAAAGGCTTTTGGACGCAGGCGTCATTCGCCCAGTCAAATACCCCAATTGGCTCTCAAATGGTTCCTAGTCCAAGAAGAAACAAAAATGGTGAATGTGCGTTGATTTCACTTGCTTGAACAAAGCCTGTCCGAAGGATGACTTCCCCTCCCAAATATAAGCAACCCTGGTCGACTAGCAGCAGTTTGCCAAATGCTATCCCTCCTCCTTGATGCTTTTCCAGGCTATCACCAGATTTGGATGAATGAAGAAGACGAAGAAAAAACAAAGCTTTATCACCCCTCGGCACCTTTTGCTTCCGAAGGATGGCAGAAGGATTGAAAAATGCAGCTCAACCTTCGCTCGCATGACCTCCGAAGTTTTCAGGATGAGCAGGCTGTCTCTGCCTATGTCGACGACCTCGTTGTCCAGAGTGAACTAAAAGAGAACCACATACCAGACTTATCGAGGGTATTCAGCAACCTCCGGTCCGCCGGACTGAAACTAACCCAAGAAAATTGTTTTCGGGGTAAGCGAAGGTAAATGCTAGGTTGCATCGTCTCAGCCAGCAAGGAATCAAAGTTAACCCTGAGAAGATTGAATGCCATCATGAACATGGAACCTCCGGCGACCAGAAAGCAGCTCAGCGTCTGACCGGTCGTTTAGCATCACTTAGCAGATTCATCTCCAGATCCGCAGAGCGAGGGTTACCCTTCTTTGAAACACTCAGAAGCAACGCTCCATTCAACTGGGGTCCCCAGCAGCAAAAGGCCTTCGAGGAGTTGAAAAAGTATCTGACCAGCTTGACTGCCCTAACCAGCCTAAGCAAGGGAGATTTATTGTTACTCTACGTCGCAGCCTCGCCACACGCAGCAAGCGCAGTCCTCATCAAGGAGCACCGCGAAAACAACAAGACCAGACAAGCCCCAATCTACTATGTTTCAGAAACCCTCGAAGGCCCAAAGAGAAACTATTCGGAGCTTGAGAAAATAGCATACGCCGTCGTTATGGCATCAAGAAAGCTCAAGCACTATTTCCAGGCGCACGAGATCCATGTACCTTCGTCGTACCCCCTCGAGAACATTTTCAAAAACAACGAAGCAGTTGGAAGAATAGCAAAATGGGCAGTCGAGCTTAACAGTTATGCCGTAACCTTCGTTGGCAGAACAGCAGTCAAATCACAAGTGCTGGCTGATTTCATAGCAGAATGGACACCCGACCCTCGCCCCGGTGAGCTGCAGCACGACCAGTTTTGGATCGTTTACGTCGACGAGGCCTGGGGTGCAACTGGAGCCGGTGCCTCGGCCGTTCTAATCTCGCCCTCTGGGTCGAAGCTGAGATACGCAAGAAGGCTTGACTTCAAGTGCACAAACAACTCTGCAGAGTACGAAGCTGTCATTCTGTCACTCTCAAGGCTGCGATCGTTATCAGTCCGAAGGGCACTCATCAACACAGACTCTCAAGTCATTGCGGGGCACATTGAAAAGAACTACAAAGCAAAAGATCCAGAGCTCCAAAAACATTTTCAATATGTCTGAAGGTTAGAATCCTTCTTCCTCGGCATAACTGTAAAAGCAATATCAAGAACCGAAAACAGCGAGGCTGATTGCTTAGCCAAAGCAGCCGCACAGCAGCTACAGCTTCCACCGGATGTGTTCTACGAGGTTACCACTCGGTCACCCTTCGAAGCTCCCGAAGTCAGCATCAAGCTGATCAGCGCAATTCAGTGCGAGGATTGGAGAGCACCTATCATGGCCTACATCAAAGGACTCCATGAACCCAGCTCTAAAGAAGAAGAGAACAGACTAAAACAAAGAGTGCGAGGGTACAAGATTGTGGATAACACCCTATTCAAAGCTTCGGTAACCTCACCTTGGCTCAAGTGCGTGTCACAGTCCGAAGGTAATGACATTCTCAAACTCATCCACGAACGTATATGTGGTTCACATAATGGCCCGAGGGCACTAGTAGGAAAAGCTTTCCGGTAAGGTTTCTACTGGCCAACTGCGCTGAGAGATGCTGAAACCATCGTCAAGCAGTGCGAGGGTTGTCAACTGACAGCAAAAAACCAAAACACCCCAAGGGCTCTCACAACCCTCATATGCCCAACTTGGCCTCTGCAAAGGTGGGCAATGGATCTCGTGGGTCCACTACCGACGGCTCCGGGGAACCTTCGCTATGCGGTGGTAGCAGTCAAATCACAAGTGCTGGCTGATTTCATAGCAGAATGGACACCCGACCCTCGCCCCGGTGAGCTGCAACACGACCAGTTTTGGATCGTTTACGTCGACGAGGCCTGGGGTGCAACTGGAGCCGGTGCCTCGGCCGTTCTAATCTCGCCCTCCGGGTCGAAGCTGAGATACGCAAGAAGGCTTGACTTCAAGTGCACAAACAACTCTGCAGAGTACGAAGCTGTCATTCTGGCACTCTCAATGCTGCGATAGTTATCAGTCCGAAGGGCACTCATCAACACAGACTCTCAAGTCATTGCGGGGCACATTGAAAAGAACTACAAAGCAAAAGATCCAGAGCTCCAAAAATATTTTCAATATGTCCGAAGGTTAGAATCCTTCTTCCTCGGCATAACTGTAAAAGCAATATCAAGAACCGAAAACAGCGAGGCTGATTGCTTAGCCAAAGCAGCCGCACAGCAGCTACAGCTTCCACCGGATGTGTTCTACGAGGTTACCACTCGGTCAGCCTTCGAAGCTCCCGAAGTCAGCATCAAGCTGATCAGCGCAATTCAGTGCGAGGATTGGAGAGCACCTATCATGGCCTACATCAAAGGACTCCATGAACCCAGCTCTAAAGAAGAAGAGAACAGACTAAAACAAAGAGTGCGAGGGTACAAGATTGTGGATAACACCCTATTCAAAGCTTCGGTAACCTCACCTTGGCTCAAGTGCGTGTCACAGTCCGAAGGTAATGACATTCTCAAACTCATCCACGAAGGTATATGTGGTTCACATGATGGCCCGAGGGCACTAGTAGGAAAAGCTTTCCGGTAAGGTTTCTACTGGCCAACTGCGCTGAGAGATGCTGAAACCATCGTCAAGCAGTGCGAGGGTTGTCAACTGACAGCAAAAAACCAAAACACCCCAGGGGCTCTCACAACCCTCATATGCCCAACTTGGCCTCTGCAAAGGTGGGCAATGGATCTCGTGGGTCCACTACCGACGGCTCCGGGGAACCTTCGCTATGCGGTGGTAGCAGTGGAGTATTTCACAAAATGGACTGAAACAAGACCGCTGTCCTCCATAACCTCCCTCGCAGTAAAAAAGTTTTTTTGGCAGCAAATAGTTTGTCGTTTCGGAGTTCCCCAACATCTAACCGTCGACAATGGCACCCAGTTTGACAATGAGGTTTTCAAAGAATTCTGCGCACAAATCGGAACAATTCTATGCATCGCCTCAGTCCGACACCTGCAATCCAATGGCCTAGTTGAAAGAGCCAACGCAACAATCTTCCAATCCATATCCAAAAAGTTGCAAGGCAGACCCAAAGGCAAATGGGCAGATGAGCTAACTTCAGTCACCTGGTCTCACAATACCTTCGAATGCAGAGCAACCAAATTCACACCCTTCAAACTTCTGTTCGGCGAAGAAGCCGTGCTACCAGAGGAGCTAAAATACGTTTCACCAAGAACAACCCTCGCAAATGATGAGCCAGCTAACCTGATTGACAAAGACTTACTAGAAGAAACAAGATGCAGCACAGTGCGCAACCTTCGCAAGTATCAGGAAGAGACCAAAAAATGGAGAGATAAAAAGGTTAGAATCAAAAACTTGCAGAAGGGTGACCTCGTCCTCATCCGTAAACAAAACACCAACATGGCCGGAAAGTTTCAGCCTAAGTGGACAGGCCCGTTCCTGATCGCAGAATGCAATCGTCCAGGCTCCTTCCATCTCTCCGACAGCGAAGGCAATATCCTACCACACACCTGGAACATTGACGACCTTCGCAAATTCTACCCATAGCGGAGCCTTAGCGAGCCCTCGCGATATGTAATCTTTGTCGCATCTTACGTTATCTACATTCATGTACTTAACAAAAACAGGAGCTGCACTCTTTTTCCTTACGAAGGGGCGTAAGGTTTTTTAACGAGGCAGTATCCAAAGCATTAATACAGGTTAGAACCCCCAAAAAAGTAAAATCTCCAAAACATCGAAAAAGCGGGTCTCTTTCAAAAGCGCTACATTCGATGAAAACCTGCTAAGATTGCTTCAAAAAACATTACTTTTCTTTTCAAAGCAAACTTCACCTCCGCCTAAGATAAGGGGAGGCGCGAAGTCCCAAAAAGTCGAGCACCCTGGCACAAACGACAGGGGCTCGCAAAAAGCAAACTTCACCTCCGCCTAAGATAAGGGGAGGCGCGAAGTCCCAAAAAGTCGAGCACCCTGGCACAAACGACAGGGGCTCGCAAAAAAGCAAACTTCACCTCCGCCTAAGATAAGGGGAGGCGCGAAGTCCCAAAAAGTCGAGCACCCTGGCACAAACGACAGGGGCTCACAAAAAAGCAAACTTCACCTCCGCCTAAGATAAGGGGAGGCGCGAAGTCCCAAAAAGTTGAGCACCCTGGCACAAACGACAGGGGCTCGCAAAAAGCAAACTTCACCTCCGCCTAAGATAAGGGGAGGCGCGAAGTCCCAAAAAGTCGAGCACCCTAGCACAAACGACAGGGGCTCGCAAAAAAGCAAACTTCACCTCCGCCTGAAATAAGGGGAGGCGCGAAGTCCAAAAAGTCGAGCACGCTCGCACAAGCAAAGTCAGGCCTCGGGCGGGCGCGCATTCTCCGTCTCGCCCGAGCCCTCCAAGTCAGGCCTCAAGCGGGCGCGCATTCTCCGTCTCACCCGAGACCTCCAAGTCAGGCCCCGGGCGGGTGCACTTTCTCCCGCCTCGCCCGACAAATGTGGCACCCTCGTCCAGCAGAGTCTCGGCATAGCAACTGTCGCACCGTTTTGCAAACCGCAAACTCCAAACCATCGACCTTTGTAGCACCCTCGAAAGAATGACTATAGACGTACGGGTCGCTGTCCTCTCCAAATCAGCGTGTTAAAAAGCATTGCGCGAGCCTCGCTAAAAGAAAAAGGGGGCATCGCTGTTTTTTCAAAACAAGCTCACGAGAGCAAATGCGCGAGCCTCGCTAAAGGAAAAAGGGGGCGTCGCTGTTTTTTCAAAACAAGCTCACGAGAGCAAATGCGCGAGCCTCGCTAAAGAAAAAGGGGGCGTCGCTGTTTTTTCAAAACAAGCTCACGAGAGCAAATGCGCGAGCCTCGCAAAAGAAAAAGGGGGCGTCGCTGTTTTTTCAAAACAAGCTCACGAGAGCAAATGCGCGAGCCTCGCTAAAGAAAAAAGGGGCATCGCTGTTTTTTCAAAACAAGCTCACGTGAATAGTGCGCGAGCCTCGTTAAAAGTAAAACGGGGCCTCGCTATTAAACAATATAAGAAACATCAAATAGCGCAGCAAACATGGCACACAACCCATACACCTTTCTCATACTGTTACAAAGTAACGTTACAACAACAACATATCCGAAAAATAAAAAATTCTTTACAAGGAACCATCGCTCCCATCAATCAACATCAAATCACCGAAACCTTCGGCCTCCTCAAACCCCCCCTCTACTGGAACCAGGGGTCCCCACAACAAAGGAGCTGCAGGGACAATCGGCAGCTCCCCGGATAAAACCCTCGCCCTATACATGTATCTATGCCTCGTCTCAATAACTTCCGAAGGTTCTTCCTTCGGAATCAAAAGCGCCCCATCCGAACCAACACCAAGCTCCCTTTGCCCGAATAAATATTCCAAAGCTGTGTTCTCGTCAATATCATCATCTCCGCTAGCTTGCGGGACCGAAGAAGATCCAAACAAATAGCGGTCGGCTTGACGATCAGTATAATCTGCCTCGCGCCAAAAACGATCCGACCTACCATTCTTTAAATCATACCTTCGCACCTTTGACCGCCAAAAACGTTCAAAGGAAAGCGAAGGATGTTTAAACCTAGCGCGAGCCCACGATTCACCAGTTATAAAAACATCTTGGTAATTTAACATCAGCGGAGTGACGTCCAACACTTTTAGAACGGTTCCATCAGGAACCTGCACGTTTCACAAAAATACAAAAGTTGTTTCAGCTTCATCAAGTCTCTACAACCACAGTATCTACAAAATGGCCACCTCGCCCAACAATCCCAAGGATCACACCTGACCAGCTTCCCCTCGGATAGTCTCCGAATCCTCGCCAACGGCGACAGTCGAGGTCCCAGCTGACGTCTCCTCCGCCGTGGACTCCTCCACAGTAGCCTCGACATTCGTAGCAGGCTCCTCTTCCATCGCCGTTGCCTGCGTCGCGTTTCCTTCAGTGATCGGCACGTCCCCGGTCAATGCCTCGATCTCAGCGAGCGTAACCCCCGCACAACTTGGCTCAGGGACGGTTTCGGAGCCACCCCTCGCTGCAGCTTCCGTGGGCGGCGAGGGCATCGCATCTTGTTGAGCCTATAAGCAAAACAAAAGACAAACCTCGCCAAAATCAACAACAACCCCTCTAAAACAAACCAACAAAATCAAAAATCTTAAAAAGGATGCGAACCTGACGTGTAGCCTCGGCAGCTTCTTCGAAGGCGAGAGCTCGGCCACCTCCGGAGATCCAAAACTTGCGAAGCAAACGCATCGCACAGTTTCGAACTTCTACGTCATCAACCTTCATCCGGCGAACTTCATCAACCGACGGAAAGGCATGGTTCGGCCTTTTGATCTTGCGAAGATGATCACAATCCGCCCTCGCCATTGCCAAGGCCCCGGCGTAGCCACCAAAATCGGCTGCATTGGAAACTAACGAGCTAAACACATCAAGCTCGTTACCCAACCAGCCCTCGAAGGCCTCCGCGTCAGCTGCAGGCAATGGCTCTCCGGCAGAGCCTCCAGCCTCGGTCAGAAAACGATCAAGTTTACGTTTAACATTCTCCATACTCGCCCGCCAAGATTTGTTCAAATCCCCTAGCCGACCGTCGGCCTCGGCCAAAGCCTTGTCTTTCTCCTCTCCCGCGGCAATCAGATCAGCATTATGCTTCGCCAGTTCAACTGCCTCCTCTCGAGTCTTCGCGGCCTTCTCCGAAGCATTCTTCAGTTAAACTTCTTTATTCTCTAGGCTCCGGGCCAGTCTGCTATTCTCCTTCTCAAGATCAGTAATATGGTTTCTCATAAATTCCATGTCGTAGCCAACCTTCCGCCTCGCTGAGCGGTTCAAGAGCATTAGCTCCGCCAACTTGACGTCAACATCGTCGAAGGTGTCACCAACTGCTTGGTCCGCAAGTAGAACCTCTGCCTCCGGCACACAAATCCGGCCGAAGATTCGGCCTAGAAAACGCCTTTCCTCCGGGCTACACTGCAAGTGGCAATCCCGAAGGTCCGGACTAGTGAACAGCTCAGTTGCCGGATCATAAATCCCAAGCTTTTTAGCATATTCCGGGAGGCTCAACCGACTCGCCTCGCCGAATGGTCTCTTCCCCCGGGATCGCGCGGAGTCAAGTTCCCCATCAAACTCAAACCCCTCCACCCAAAAGTTGCGAGCCCATAAAGCTGGGAATCGACCCTCGTCGAGGGCTACCTGGCTCAATATCTTGAGCGATATCAACCGAGCTCTGGGCAACCCTCGTTCCAGCACTCGGCGAGGCTCCGCCTCCAATGGACACCGCCTCTTCCGTGTCATGTCCTTCACTAGAACTCTCGCTGCTTTCATCGGACGAACCCTCGTCCGTCTCCCCCTCCTTTCCGTCCTTCTCCTCCACCTCATCATCATCAGATTCATCCTCGTTGCCCGAAATCTGAATCAAAGCGCTGATCCCTCCAACGCGAGGCATGCGTCCCCCAACTGTTCCGGCACCTCGGCCGCTTGGGGCTACGGCTGAGGAGGAGGAAGTACCTACAGCACCAGAGCCAGCAGCGAACTTCGTCGCAAGCACCTTCGCTCGGCCACTAGCTCCGCCACGGCCTCGACCACGGCCCCTTTTTGGCCGAGAGACGATCTCTTTTTCTTCCGAAGCTTTACGCTTCCTCTTCTTCGGCGCGTCATCACTCGACGGAGCAGGCCAATTAGCATAACGAATGCGAAGAATGTCAAACATCCTGTTTACCCGACCTTCGCTACCAACAAAGCTGTGGATAGCCTTGACCTCCAACGTGGATAGCTTCCCAACAAGCTCCTCTGCCCACTGCTGAACCCGCTTATAGATAGTTTTGTTCCCATCCTCGCGCCTTGGAAATTTCTTAAGAGTTTTCTCCCAAACCTTCTCCAGATCCAAACTCGGCCTTTTCAAGCCCCTACCCTCGTACTTGGGGTCACTCTCCGCCATAAACCACGTCCGCCTCCGGCCAAGAGGCCAAATCTTGGGACAACAATATTCCTCCACCAAATCACGTGCACACTGAGAACGCGCAACAACCCTCAGGCAACCAACAGCAGCATGAGCCTCGACACTCATCCTAGCTTCGGCGCTCACATCTCCAAGCATCGGAAGCTCACCGCAAAGCTCAGAGCTATCACTGAGCTTGTAATAGAACCAAAACTCCTGCCACCCGCTGCTCCACTTGTTCTTCTGCGCCTGCACCGGCAGCTCCGCGCCGGCACGATGGCAGAAAGTGTACACCGTGAACTGTCCAAGGCTGCTCTTGCCCTCGCTGTCCGTAATCTTGCGAGGCGGCATATGAACGCGATGAGTGCGGACAAAACCCTCGACATGGAGGACAATCCCCTGAGATCTGCAGGCCCAGACATAAACTGACATCTTTGTGAAGCAAGAAGGCGTAAGCTGATGGAAGCGCAAATTGAACCTTCGCAGGACCGAAGTCACGAAGGAATCAGCTGGAAAGCGAAGACCAGCCGAAAGGAACTCCTCAAACACTACAACTTCATCCGCGTCCGGCTTCGGCACTGTCTCCCCAACACTGGTCCTCGCCTTGCCCTCCTCAATCCAGCCCCACCTCACATATGATGCAATCTCACTGGCACAAACCCGGCTCAGACCAAACTCGAAGGTAATACCTTCATCCGCGACAGCAGGAGAATCAGCCCGAGTAGTCTGCTTCAATCTAGCCATCCCTTCGGCTACCAAAGCTATCAAACAGCAAGCACCCGCCTCTACCCTCGCGCACAAGCTAAAACAAACCTTTGCTACAAAGCAAATCGCGACAGCAGGACAACTATAGCAGAGGAAAGCACAATCCAACCCTTTCACCAACCATTTCTATTTATAGGCCAGGAAACGAACCCGCACACCCGACAAAATCGGCACAGCCATCGAAAAACGCGGCGCCAAAAACGAAACGGGCTTCAATAGTACAAACAACACTACAATGGCCCAGCCCAAAGCAGTCGCGGGCGTCGCTGTCGAGGGTCCCATTTAGGGGGTGTTTGGTTTGCCGCCGCAAACTGCCATGGCACAGATGCGGCGAGCCACACCCATCCCACTCACCTGTTTGGTTCCCAATAAAACTGCGGCAGCCACAGACTCCAAGAGAAGAAAACTCGCCATAAGCTGTGGCGACCGAAATCCTCGCCGTAACTGCGGCCGCCACGGTTTGCCGCATCCTAGGCGTGGCCAGAGGTGGCCTGAACCAAACACGCCCTTACTGTCCCCATTGAAAGACGCTGCTTGGGCCTAAACACGGGTTTTTAGATCCAAGACAACGAGGGGCTACTGTTGGGGGAAGGAACCCTCGGCAGAAGCGATGCCCAAGCTGGTGTCCAAGGAAACAACCCTCGCGCAATCTATGTGTCCTTGCGAAGTCCCTCTCTTCTTCGGATCAGTACCCTGACCTCCGGACATGGGTCCGACCCTCGTTGCTTTGTTGCATTCCGTGCAGGTCGAAGTCGATAGTCGCACTGCAAACAACCCTCGCTGGCTCACAACGCCACCTTCGCTTGGAGCGAAGGTTCAAGCAAGCAGCGAGTGTGCGCTGTCCCGAAGGCAAGCGAAGCCGAAGGTCCGGCGAGCACGGCCGAAGGTCAAATCTTCGGTCTTCTCCCCCGAAGGCGAGTATAGCCGGAGGCCCGGCAGACGGCGAAGGGGTGCGGGCCCAAGGGCGAGCACGACCGAAGGTCAGAACCTCCGCACCTCTCCCCCGAAGGTGAACAAGAACCAGGTGGCGGCGCGTTAGAGGATGGCCTATTAGGGTTTCCGCTTCTGCTGTGTATTTACGCTTTTGCCCTTCCTCCCTGCGTGGAGGTGAGGAATCTTCCCTGTACCCTTTTGTAATTTGGCCCGTGCCCCTTGGTATTCCCTATAAATACCAAGGGGATGAACAGTGTAAGGGGACGACCCTTTGGGGAATTGAGCATCTTTCCACTTCTGCCTTACCTTCGCTACCGCTTCCGACGCTTGGCCACCTTCGCCCCTCCCCTGCACAAGTGCGGGGGCTCGGCAAGTGTGCTCCCAACAGGCTATAAACACTGCATGCTATATTTCTAATCGCATTTTTATCTGTGCTTTCTTGAAGAAAACTTCTTATGAGTTGTGATTTGTGAAGCAACCCAAAGTGAGTTATTTTAGAGTTTTTGGTTGCCACTGTTTTATACTCAAGAAAGGCAATTTGGACATGTTTGAGTCTCGCTCTTCTGACGGTGTATTTTTGGGTTATGGTAATCATACTCGTGCATATCGTGTACTTAACTTTGATATTAACTGAGTCATGGAGACATCCAGTGTCACCTTCGACAAGACCATGCATTGTCCTTCTTCTAGATTTGAGCGTGTAGGTGATCACGAGGTTGGCGAACCTCTTTTTGATGATGAGGAAGAAGGTGCTGAAGGGATTGATGATCCAGCACTACCTCTACCTGCAGTGCCGATTGGGTCGACTTCGACCACGACTGCTCGCGGCCCCGACCCGTCTTCTTCTATTACTTGGGGGCCGTGTGATCCACCACCTCGGGTTGTACCACTTTTACCCGAGGAGGCACCAGTTACAGTTGAGGGGGAGGTCACATCAGCAAGGGAGGCCCCACGACACATCCAGCGCCAACACCCACCTCAATAGATGATCGACGACATCCACGAACGTGTCACTCGGTCTAGGTCACAACAAATCTCTCACTTTGCTCATTCTGCATTTGTTGCTGATTTTGAACCCCGAGATGTTGGACACGGTTTATGTGATCTAGATTGGGTCAATGCCATGTGTTGGGAGCACACTTGCCTTACCCTCGCTCAAGCGCAGGGGAGCGGCCAAGGTGGCCGATCGTCAAAACTAAATGTGAGGGTACAGGGAAACAAGAACAGTGATGTTGTAGCTCTATTCCCCAAAAAACCGTCTGGCATTACACTGTTCATCCCCTGGTATTTATACGGAATACCATGGGACACTGACCAAATTACAAAAGGGTACAAGAAAGATTCCTTCACGCTGTACAATGGAAGGGTAGAATTGTACAAACACAGACGGTGCGGAAACCCTAGTTAGCCTTCCGTATGTCCACCACCGCCTGGCTTGCGCTCACCCTCGCGGGGATGCGAAGGTTGACCTTCGGCTTGTGGAAACATCCCTCCAGTCACGAGGTCCACGCCCGCTCGCCACCTGTTGAGCCTAAGCCTCCTAGCGAAGGTGTGCGGAACGCGCGAGGATTGCTTCCAGTGTTCTTCACGCCTCTTGCCTGCAAGAACCGTTAAACATCCCGAGGGTTGAGCCAGTATCCGAAGGTTAGAAAGGTGACTCGAGGGACTTAACAAATAACAAGGGTTTTCACGAAGGTACGCAGGGCGCACGAGGGTCATTTTCTGTGTCAGCCTGCATGACGTCACTACCGAGGGTTCCTTCCCCCAACAGTAGCCCCTCAATGGCTTGGATCTAAAAAACAATCTTTAGGCCAAGCAGCGCCTTTGTTTGGGAATGAACAGTGTCCCTTGGCAACGACGCCCGCGGCTGCTTGTGGGCCGGGCCGTTGTATTTTATTTGTGATGTTGGGGTCCATCTCGTTTTTTGCGCCGTGGTTTTCGGGGTCCGAGCCGATCTTTGTCGGGCTGGGTGCCTTGGCCTATAAATAGGTGAGGTTGGTGGATGGTTTGAAATTGTGCCATTTTCTTGCCATAGCCATCCTGCTGCTACGCTTTGCTTGTTGTGAGGGTTTTCTTGTTTTGTTTGCGAAGGTTGGGTGAGTCGCTTGTCGTGCGAAGGTTGTGCACTGGGGAGATGGCTAGGTTGAAACAGACTGCTCGCGTTGCGTCTCCGACTACCGTGGATGGGGGGATAACCTTCGAGTTTGGACTTAGCCGAGTCTGCAGTTCCGATCTGGCATCTTATGTCAAGCGAGGCTGGATTGAGGATGGAAAGGCGAGGAGCAGTGCTGGAGAGACTGTTCCGAAGCCGGAGGCTGACGAGGTTGTTTTATTCTAGGAGTTCTTTGCAGCTGGTCTGCGTTTTTCGGCTGCTTCCTTTGTGTCTTCTGTTCTGGAGAGGTTCAATTTGAGGTTTCATCAGCTCACACCATCATGCTTCACGAAGCTTTCAGTATATGTCTGGGCGTCCCGTTCTCAGGGAGTTGTCCCTCACGTCGAGGGTTTTGTCCAAACTCATCGTGTGCATATGCAGCCTCGCAAGATTGTGGATGGCGAAGGTAACACCAGTCTCGGTCAGTTCGCGGTGTACACCTTTTACCATCGCACCGGATCGGAGTTGCCGGTGCAAGCTCAGAAGAATAAGTGGACCAGTGGGTGGCAAGAGTTCTGGTTCTACTACAAGCTTAGCGGTGCCACCGAGCTTTGCGGCGAGCTTCCGCCTCTTGGTGACGTAAGTGCCGAAGCTAAGATGAGTGCCAAGGCACATGCCGCAGTTGATTGTCTGAGGGTGGTTGCGCGTTCTCAGTGTGCTCGCGACTTGGTCGAGGAGTATTATTGTGCTAAAGTGTGGCCCCATAGCCGGAGACAAGTCTGGTTTGCTATTGAGGATGACCCGAAGTACGAGGGTAGGGGTTTGAAGAAGCCTAAGTTGGAGTTGAACAGGATTTGGGAGGCTATTCTTAAGAAGTTTCCCAAACGTGAAGATGGTGTCGAAGTGATTTATAAGCGGGTTCAGCAGAGAGCGGAGGACCTCATTTGAAAGCTCTCTACACTAGAAGTTAAGGCTATCCACAGTTCGGTGGGTAGCGGAAGTCGAGTTAACAGACTGTTTGATATGCTTGGGATTTCGTATCCTGATTGGCCCGCACCTTCGAGCGAGGATGCGCCGAAAAAGAGAAAACGCACGTCCGCGGAGGAGAAGGGGGTTGTCTCACGGCCGAAGAGGGGTCGTGGTCGGGGTCGCGGCAGCGCTGGTGGTCGAACCAAAACACTAGCGGCGAAGGTTGCTATGGCGTCAGGCGCTGCCGGCACTTCCTCTTGCTCGGCCATCATATCGGTGACGGGTGGCCGAGGTGTTGCTAAGGTCGGGGGGCGTGTACCGTGCGTCGGCGGGATTGGAGCATTGATCCTGATAACTGATGACGAAGGTTCCTCCGATGATGAAGAAAAGGAGGAGGAGAAAGAGGCCGGCCCTGAAGATGATTCATCTGATGAAGCTTGTGAGACCTCAGGCAACGAGGGTGACTCAAACGAAGAAGTGTCCATTGGTGATGACCGTGGGAAGGCGACTGTCTCGTCGAGCGCTGACGCTGAAGCTGCCCGTAGCAAGGATGAGGTGCTGCGGGACCTCGAGCCTGAGAGCCCCGAGCGAGGGTTAGTTCCCAAGTTCGCGGGGTCACACATCTGGGTTGACGGTTTTGAGGTGAGGGGTGAGCTTGAATCGGAAAGAAACCCTGGTAAGAGGCCATATGGCGAAGCTAGCCGGTCTAGCCTTCCTTACTTTGCCAAGAAGGTTGGAGTTTCGGATCCGGCGACAGAGCTTTTCACGAGTCCGGACCTTCGCGGGTGTCATTTGCAATTCGCTCCGGAGGAAAGGCGTTTTCTTGGACGTGTATTTGGTCAGGTTTGTGTGCCGGAAGCCGAGCTTCGATTAGTCAACCAACCATTGGACGAGCTTCACGATGATATTGACGTTAAGTTGGCTGAGCTGATACTTCTCAGTCGCTCTACGCGCCGAAGGGCTGGTTTAAATGATGATTTTTTAAAGAAACAGTTGGCCGAGGTTGAGAAAGAAAATAAAGACATCCGGCGAAGTTTGGAGAATAAAGAAATTGAGCTTAAAGGAGCTTTTGAGAAGGTTAAGAAAACCCGAGAGGGAGCGCAGGAGGTCGCAAATGGTAATGCTGAACTGTTGACAACTTGTCGTGATAAAGACAAAGACTTGGCCTCTGCAAGGAGTCGCATAAATGAGCCGACCTCGGAACTGGCTTCTCGGTCAGAGGCATGGCAGAAGAGCATGGTAAATATTAAGGACAAGGTTGACGTCTGTTTGACTGAAGCCGGTGGCTCTGCTGGGGAGCCACTACCTGCTGATAATGCCGAGGCCTTCGAAGGTTGGCTGGCTAATGAGCTTGATGTTTTCAGCTCATTGGTTGGTAACGCAGCTGACTTTGCGGGCTATGCTGGAGCTTTGGCCATGGCGGGTATTCTTCGCCAAGCTCATTGTGATCATCTTCGCAAGGTGAAGAGGTCGAGCCATGTGTTTCCAACAGTTGATGAGGTGCGGGCTATGAAGATAAATGATGCGGAGGTTCGCAACTGCGCGATGCGTTTGCTCCGAAGGTTTTGGATAGCTAGCGGAGGTCGATTCCTAGATTTCGAGGAGGCCGCCGAAGCTACTCGTCAGGTAGCTTGTGTTATTAGTTTATTTTGTTCTTGGCTTGTTATTTATTTCGCTTAAATTTTATTTGAATCTTTTAAATGTATTTTTTGTAGGCCCAAAAGGAGGCATTACCCTCGCCATCGTTGAATGAAGATGTACTTGGGTGCTCCCATGATGTGCCAGAGCAAAGGTCTGCGGAGGTTCCACCAACCGGAAAAAGTCCGATGACCGAAACGGCCCCCGCCACTGGAGAGGCTGGTGTGGAGGAAAAAACTGCAGCCGAAGCGTCTGGCGCTGACCAAACTACGGCGGAGGCTTCTGCATCTGTCGAGGTTGTAGAAGCCGCAACTGGCGAGGTTCTTGCGGAGGGACGTGCATATGTCGAGCAGGTGTGAGAACTTGGGGATAGTTTGAAACTTGGACATTTGTAACATTTTGGTTGACGTAGATGATGTTGTAAAGACTGAGTGTTTTCTTGACTGTTTGAAAATGCAGGTTCCTAATGGAACCGTGCTAGAGGTGTTTGATGTGACGCCTCTGACGTTAAATTACCAAGACACTTTTATAACTGGTGAATCCTGGGCTCGGGCTAAACTTAAACATCCTTCGCTGTCTTTTGAACGTTTTTAGTGGTCTAAGGTGCGAAGGTACGACTTGAAGAACAGTCGATCGAGCCGTTTTTGGCGCGAGGTAGATTATACTGATCGGCAAGCTACACGCTTTTTGTTTGGTTCTTCTTCTTCTGCGCAACTTGTTGTTGATGATGATATCGATGAGAGTGCAGCTTTGGATTTTCTGTTTGGTCATAGCAACCTTGAGCTGGGTCCAGACGGTTCACTTGTAATTCCGAAGGAGGAGCCTTCGGAAATTAGTGATATGGATCGGAGATATATGTATAGGGCGTGGGTTTTGCTCGGGGAACTGCCAATTGTTCCTGCGGCTCCTTTGTTGTGGGGACCCATAGTTCCGGTGGAAATGGGATTTGAGGAGGGTTGTGAGGGTTTTGATGATTTAATGTTGATTGAGGATGGTGATGTTTCCTTGTAATTTTATACTTTCTAGGGAGTGTGTAACATGCTGCAGTTGATTTGTACTTAAGCGAAAAAGTTGTAAGATTGTTCTGTGCAGATGCGGTTCATTTTTGTAGTTTGACGACAGAAGGCATTTGACCCTCGCTGTCATTTGTCAAGGCTCGCTTGTTGTTTATGTAAGATTATTGTTTGTGTGAGCTGTTTAGGAAAACAGCGACGCCCACCTTTTATTTTTAGCGAGGCTCGCTTTTTGCTTAAGAGAGATGTTTAGTAAAACAGCGACGCCCCCTTTTCTTTTTAGCGAGGCTCGCCTTTCACTTTCAGAGAGATCTTTAGTAAAACAGCGACGCCCCCTTTTCTTTTTAGCAAGGCTCGCTTTTCTCTTAAGAGAGATGTTTAGTAAAACGGCGACGCCCCCTTTTCTTTTTAGTGAGGCTCGCTTTTCGTTTAAGAGAGATGTTTAGTAAAACAGCGACGCCCCCTTTTCTTTTTAGCGAGGCTCGCTTTTCGTTTAAGAGAGATGTTTAGTAAAATAGCGACGCCCCCCCTTTCTTTTTAGCGAGGCTCGCTTTTCGTTTAAGAGAGATGTTTAGTAAAACAGCGATGCCCCCTTTTCTTTTTAGCGAGGCTCGCTTTTTGTTTAAGAGAGATGTTTAGTGTTGATGGTCCTTAAACACCTGTTTTACCATCAACATTTGACCCTAAAATTCACCAAAAAGGCATAAAATGTAGTCAAATAGGTTTCAAACTAACCAAATTCCACATGTCCAAAGATTTTTATTTGAATGCAGGAATTTGGACCTAATTTGGACATATGGACGCACCAGAGGCCAAGCCCACTCACCAGGGCCCAAATGGGCCTAGGGGTGTGGCGCCCGCCACTTGGGTTGGCCCAAACCATCCCCCTGCCACGTCACTGATCCATGTGACCACCCCAAGGCCAAATCTTGGCCATTGGTCACTAGGTCGGTTTGATCGGAGGGCTACGGAGGGGAGTGGCGTGGATCATGACCTAAGTCGGTTGCTAGGACATGCAACCGACCTCCAAACCACCTTGGACAACCACCTGGAGACCGTAGGATCAACGACGAAGCATCCAACGGCCAGGGGACAGGCGGCTGCCAGTAGGGGGTGGCGCCCTCCACCTGACCTAACCCTAGGTCGGTTGGCTGCCCCCTATAAGTACCCCCCTCACTCCACAAGGCTATAAATACCCCCCTGGTGGCACCACTTCCTTTGTACCATCACACAGTACCATCCCAGAGAAACCCCAAGCAAGAGAAGCAAGTGAGAGTTAGGTTAGAAGCTCAGAGAGCTTAGGCAAGTAGGTTAGCTAGTAGAGAGAGTATAGCTCTAGTGCCCTCGCTACAGCGTGGCTCTTAGTTTAGCACAGCTCAGCCTAAGTCCTTGGTATAAGGAGCGTAGAGCTTGCTAAGAGAGAAGCGGGTGCGAGCGACTGGCATCGGAGGTCGGTTGATTACCCGGCGTCTCTGGTCTGGTTTGCTCTCTTGTATCTCAGGTACATTTATCTTTATCTCAGTATTACTTTAAGCATTACTTTCAGTATTACTTTCAGTATTACTTTATCAAGTACCTTGAGTGTGACCTAGCTATCCTACAGTTCAATTCACTTAGCCATAGTAGTTAATCTCTAGTGAGCTTAGTGTTTGATCTTTGCCAATAGGTTGCTTAGTTAGTTTAGTGTTTATCTTATTAAGTCAAGTATTTGCTCTGACGTCCGCAAGGGTGTCTCTATTCAAAGCTAGGGTAGAGATAGTTAGAATATAGTTAAGCGTGGTGCTTAGTTATAGACTTACCTTCAGATACGGCTGGACCCCCGGATAGCTGTGGTAGCAAGCAGGTGGTGACAGCCCTGTGCGCCTTGAATTCCACCACGTAGTTGTCCCAGTTTAACAGTAAGGCTCGTTGTGCTAGAGTTCAACCTAAGTAAGTGGTAAAGGCTAGTACGCCTCGATACTTGATAAGATAGGAATAAAACTTTACTCAACTTAGTTGCTTTATTGACTTTTGCCTGCCTTGCTTCGTAACTGTCTTGCTTCCTAGTTATCTTGCTTTGTGGTTATCTAGGAGTAGTTATTAGTTAGTACTTAGTTACCCTTAGTTAACTTATTCCCTTTATCTACCTATCCATCCACCTTACCTTAGCCATCCATTTCATCCTTACCTATCCATCCATATATTCTTTCTAGCCTTTCATCCCCTCTCTTCCCTTCTCTCCTTTTCCTTTTTATTATTTCTTCGACTCTCTTCCCCTCCTTGACTCGACTCATACACCACCCTAGCCTTCCCTTGGGATCAAATAAATCGACACTTGGTACTCCCAGGCGAAGTGCTACTACGATAGTTTTGTGCGCTTGCAGAATCTCCTCCTGGTAGATTGCATTCTCTCTAGCTAGCTCCTACTAGTGTCGGGATTGACAACCCCGCTTGGCATTAGTAGATAGCTGCTTTAGCTCCACTCGTTTAGGTATAGTGACCGGTCTTGCTTCAAGCATTTCTGACGCCGTTGCCGGGGATAGACTCCATAGTCTACTCCTAGTAACAACGTTAGCAAGTGCCAACAACCATTCCTGGGCTGTTACTGGGGATAGTTGCCTAGCTCTATCTTTAGTGAAGCTAAGAACTACCAACAAGCATTTTTGGCGCCGTTGCCGGGGAAGGCAATCAGTATATCGGTTGAGTCCGTGTCAAATTTATCTTCGCTTAAGCTCCCTCTTAGCGAATCCCATCTTACCCCATTCTTTCTTTCCTTAACCCTTCTTATCTTTTTCCTTCATCTTCTTCAACTTCTTTCTTTCTTATCTCGTTCTATCTTCACCATGGCCAACAAGACCATTCGTGAATTTTCTGCTCCTTCTGCCGCTAATGTAGCGATAGGACGAGACGTGATCGATGCCAACCTCAATTTTGAGTTGAAACCGGCTCTGATCACGATGGTCCAAGCTAGCCCGTTCTGTGGCAAAGCTCATGAGGATGCCAATGCTCACCTCCAACAATTCTTGGAGATTTGCGGCACCTTCACCATTAAGGGGATAACCCAAGAAGCCATCTGTCTTCGTCTCTTTCCTTTCTCTTTGCTAGGAAAAGTGAAGCAATGGTTCTATACCGATCGCAATGCTGTAGACACATGGGACAAGTGTTCCAATGCTTTTCTCGCCAAATTCTTTCTGATGGGCAAGACGAATGCTCTGCGCAACAAAATCTCCAGCTTTACGCAACAAGCCGAGGAATCTATTCCCGAGGCTTGGGAGAGGTTGCAAGAGTATGTCGCTGCTTGTCCGCACCATGGTATGGAGGACTGGCTATTGATCCAGAATTTCTACCATGGCCTAACCCCACTCTCTAGAAGCCATTTGGATGCCACCGCCGGCGGTGCATTCTTTTCTCTGAATGTTGCAGATGCTAAGGCTCTCATAGAGAAGATGGTGTCAAACCAAGGATGGAATGACGAGAGACTGCAGCCCCATAAGCGAGGTATGCATTCCCTTAAGGAAGCCGACATGATCGTGGCCAAGATGGACCTGCTAGCAAAGAAGCTGGACAACTGTGAGAAGATGAACCAACAAGAGAGTGTCCAATCTCTAGAATCCTACATGACTTGTGAAGTCTGTGGAGAAACCGGACATTCTAGGAGCCACTGCCCCGAGCTACATGAAGATTTGAACTTCATCAACAACAATAACAGTTTCCGTCAACAGAATCAAGGATGGAATCAGCCTGCAAACTCTCAAGGTAAGAATTCATTCCCTCACTCTAATTTTCATAATTCTGATAATTTCTTGTCGGGGGACCACAAAAGGTGTACCCCCAATCAACGCAAAACCTAGAGCAAAACCTAGAGCACCAGTTAATAAGAGACCCAGCTAGATTAACCTTCCAAAAAACCAAACCCTCGAGGCCTGCAACGCTAGCCCACCACCAGGAAGCTCAAGCTCGCCAAAGCCTTACCGACCGCCTCCTGGTAGCCCACCCCTCGAGCCCCGGCACATGGGCCTCGAACCCACTACAGCCATACACCATTCCTCGAGACCCCACGCGGGGACCTCGAGCCTCTCTAGCTTGGTAACCTATCCCTCAAGACACCTCACGCCCTCCTCGAGCGGCACCAGACATCGGATACCAGCCCCATACTGCGCATTTAATGCGTTCACCTACTCCGGTCACATCCTCTGGCACACGACGTGAGCCACAGTAAACCGGAGCCCAGGTCAAATCTCATTTTCACCACAAGCATGGGCAAAAGGGCACAAGTACAACACTGTTCGGCCATACTCTGCACTGCAACATCCTCGAGCCATATCTCGAGAGTTGGATTCCCGCTGTGCAGCCGGGATTTCCAGGACTTGCCCATACCCACGGGGGCTCGAGCCCCCCCCGTAGGCGCCACCTCGAGGCTAGCTCCGCGCCCCTCGAGCCCTAATTGCTTTCATGCTATTAGAGGACAGGTACCCCAAGACCCGGAGGGGCCCTGCCACGTCCCGTACGTGCCGGAATGGGCACTGCACGACCTCCACGTCGCCACGCCTCCACGTCCGCGCCCGGAATAGAGGCCACGCTTCAAGGACGCCTCAACAGCAACCCCCACGCTTCAAGGATGCCTCAACAGCAACCCCCACGCCAGCTCCAGTGACCCCGACAAGACAGACTTCATACCCTTCGCCGTATTGGGCGTTGTACACATCACTCCTGTGTAACCCTGGCCTCCTCTTGTTCTATAAAAGAGGACACTAGGGCCCTTCGCGTGGAGGTCAAGAGACATAACTCCCACATGAGTACACACAACACATAGGCGAGTCTAGACTCTCGTCCACACTCATTGAGCTTGTATTGCCCCTATGCAAGCACTTAGGTGCAAGTAATACAAGAACCTCCTCCCCCCGCTGGACGTAGGGCCTTCTTTGCCCGAACCAGGATAAATCCTTGTGTCATCTTGCATCACCATCCAGAAAGAGAGCACGCGATCATATTACTAGTTGGTGTCATACCCCCGGGGTCGAAACACCGACAGTTGGCGCGCCAGGTAGGGGGCTTCGCGTGTCGGAAGTCGATTTCTCATTGTTTTCTGGATGGCTTCTCCCACTCCTTCGTTCTCTGCTGGTGCCATCATCTGGTTCGGGAGCCTCGAGTTTCTGGCCACCGGCAGCGGCATTGAGCTGACCCTGCTCTCCACGGAGAGCCCGATTGGAGGGCGTGTCACGCCACCTCGCGCGGGGGGCGTGGCGCGTCGCCCGCACCACCACGCGTCGCCACCTCGTGAGCGGCGCCATCGTCACCACCGTCACCAGGCACGGGCGGCGCCCACGGCATGCGCCCACTTCCCCGCGGCCGACACAGAGTCCCCGAGGAGGAACCTGCCCGGCGCACAGCCGGAGACTTCTAGGGCGCGCGCGCACTCTCCCAGCGAGTTCGTGTTCGACATGCGCACGGACCGGGAGCCTGGCCAGAGGCCCCCGAGCCGTGCTCCGTCGACACCACATGGCTTCCTCCCGCACGGGGTGTGCTGCGCTCGACGCCAGCGGCACCCGTTCGGCCTCAACAACTCCGCAGCCGTCTACGCCCACCACCTCGACAAGCGTCGTCAGGACCAGGCGGCTGCAGAGCGGGAGGAACGTCCGGGTGTAATCCTACCAGCCACCACCGACCTGGAGATCGTCTACCCCGCGCACGTCGACCGCGGCATCTCACGTGTCGTCGAGCCACCCCGACGAGCCACCGTCGGAGAGTGGTACCGCGAGCTGCAGTCCCAGCACGAGCCAAGGCGGCACGACATCGACAGCTCCGACTCCGACGAGTACGACTACCACGACCCTGACCTCTAGGATCCCAGCAGGGAGTGCTTCCAGCTCGAGGGGGTCATGGACGATGCCGAGGACGACGGCGACGACGACACCAGGCCGGCGCTCAACATCGAAGAGCCCGGAGATGTGGCTGCGGCAGGCGGACCACACGTTCGGGGGAGGAACGAACCTCCGGCACCGGATGCACCACCTCAGCACAACGATGACTGGGCGGCGCAGCTCGCGCAACTGCGGGAGGCGATCAACAAGGATGAGGAGGACCGACAACGCCTGCTGCAGCTCGAGCAAGCTCTTGTGTAGGAATAAGCCCAACCCCGAGGCGCCGACGCACGTGGCCGCGCACGAGAGGTCCACCGGCAGATCAACGAGGACGGAGCACCAGCTCACCCTAAGGTTCGCTTGCCGCGAGCCGGGCAGAACATGGTGGCGGCCGCGATGCTACTCCGCGATCTACCCGCCATCTCCAACCCTGACGCCAGGCGCATGCCCGGGGAAATGAAGAACCTCCTCGAGACAGCCGCTCTGCAGCAGGCCGAGAGCTCAGCCTCGCGCCGGCGCGGAGCGGCCTCGGGGAAGCCAGCAGGCGCGCCCCACAACGAGCGTGAAACGTCCGTCCACCAGCCAGACGCCTCTCGAGCCAGGCCAGTCCGGGAGCGGATCGTCGACAACCGACCACCTCGAGACCCCAATGACGCCCGCAACAACATCAACCGTCAGCGCAAGGACAAAGGGGCCGAGGAACATGGTTATAGTGCCCATCGAGTAGGGCACTACGACAGTGACGAGGACCGGCAAACCCTCGAGCCCCCGGGCCCCAGGGTCTTCAGCCGGGCCATCCGCAGCTCGACCCTCCCCGACCGCTTTCGACCGCCGACCAACATCGTGAAGTACGACGGGGAGGTCGAGCCCAAGCTATGGCTCTCCGACTTTCGCCTGGGCTGCCAACTGGGCGGGGCGAAGAGCGATGACCGCGTGATCATACGCCAGCTCCCACTCTACCTCTCAGACACCGCCCGTCGGTGGGTCGAGGGGCTTCCGCCGGATCAGATCCACGACTGGGCCGACCTAGTCAGGGTCTTCGATGGGAATTTCAAGGGGACTTGCGTGCGCCCACACAACCCCTGGGATCTACGACGTTGCAGACAGACAGCGGACGAGCCCCTCCGCGGCTTCGCTCGGCAATTCTCGAAGCAGCGCCTCGAGCTCCCCCACGTGCCTGATGAGGATGTCATCTCAGCGTTCCTCACGGGCACGACATGCCAAGAGCTAGTCCATGAGCTAGGGCGTTACCGTCCCAGGACGGTCGAGGATCTAATGGATCGTGTCACCAGCTTTGCCTCAGGCGACGAGGCAGTGGGGGCCTTCTTTGGCCGCTCCACGGACAAAGGCAAGGTGATGGCCACGCCGGAGGGCTCGAGCAAGGGCAACAACGTCAAGAGCCGCAACAACGACAACAAAAAGAAGAAAAATAAAGGCAAAGGTCAGAAGGCGAAGTGCAACGCCGATGACGACGACGATGAAGAAGTATTCGTAGGCGCCCTCGAGCATAAGAAGCCTCGAGGCCCCCCTGACGGGATTGTCTTCGACAAAATGCTCGAGGACCCCTGCCCTTATCACAAGGGTCCCACGAATCACAAGTTGAAGGACTGTAGAATGATGAAGGGCTTCTACTCCAAGCTCGACGAAAAGAAGGAAGACGCGCCTAAGGGCAAGGACAACAATCGACGTGACGACGGGGACGCGGACGACAACTTCCCCCCGGTGCGCGACTTCTACATGATCTACGGGGGCCCAACCGTCGGGCTCTCAGCTCGAGAGAGAAAGAAGGAGCGCCAGGAGGTCTTTACACTCTGCCATGATGCCCCCCGGTATCTTGACTGGTGTGATGCGCCGATCACGTTTGACCGTGATGACCATCCGGACCATGTCGTGAATCCGGGGGCATACCCCCTCGTCGTCGACCCCGTCATCATCGACGTACGGTTCTCCAAGGTATTGATGGATGGGGGCTCGAGCCTCAACATCATATACCTCGAGACCCTCGACCTCCTGGGGATCTCGAGGGACCAGCTCCGACCCAGCGTCGGGGGGTTTCACGGAGTCGTACCAGGAAAGAAGGCCCACCCCCTCGGGCGCATCGACCTACCTGTTTGCTTTGGCACGCCGACCAACTTCCGCCGGGAGACGCTCACCTTCGAGGTGGTTGGGTTCCAAGGGACCTACCACGCCATCATCGGCAGGCCTGGCAACGCCAAGTTCATGGCGGTCCCCAACTACACATACTTGAAGCTCAAGATGCCGGGGCCGAAAGGGGTCATCACCATCGACACCTCCTACGAACACGCATACCACTGCGATGTGGAGTGTGTCGAGCGTGGAGAGGCCAACGTCCAAATCGACTCGCTCGAGGCCCTGGCCGCCCTGGCCACCGAGGCCCCAGAGGCAAAGCGCCACGCCGGCACCTTCGAGCCGGCAGAGCACACCAAGCAGATACCCGTCAACCCGACCTCGAGCCTAAATAGGAAGCAGTGCTCGTCGATTTTCTCCATGCGAACATCGACATGTTTGCGTGGAGCACCTTGGACATGCCGGGCGTACTGAGGGGAATCGCCGAGCACGCCTTGGAGATCCAGGCCGGGTCCAGACCGGTGAAGCAACGCCTGCGCCGCTTCGACGAGGAGAAGCGTAGGATCATCGGTGAGGAGGTGCACAAGCTTTTGGCGGCTAGATTCAACAAGGAGGTATTTCCCCAGAGTGGCTAGCTAACCCTGTACTAGTTAGGAAAAAGAATGGAAAAATGCGGATGTGTGTAGACTACACTAGTCTGAATAAAGCATGTCCAAAAGTTCCATTTCCTTTACCTAGAATTGATCAGATTGTCGATTCCACTGCGTGGTGTGAAGTACTTTCATTTCTCGATGCGTATTCCGGCTACCACCAGATTAAAATGAAAGAATCTGACGAGCTCGCTACCTCTTTTATTACGCCTTTTGGTATGTATTGCTATGTTACAATGCCCTTCGGCCTTCGAAACGCCGGGGCAACATATCAGCGTTGTAAGCAGCATGTCTTTGGCGAACACATAGGCAAAACCGTCGAGGCCTACGTCGATGACATCGTGGTTAAGACCAAGCAAGTTGGAGACCTCATCAGCAATCTCGAGACCATGTTCGAGTGCCTCCGGGTCAAGAATGTGAAACTCAACCCCGAGAAATGTGTCTTTGGTGTGCCTCGAGGCATGCTACTTGGCTACATCGTCTCACAACGGGGGATCGAGGCCAACCCCGAAAAGATCTCAGCAGTCACGAGGATGGGCCCAATTCGAGATCTCAAGGGCATACAGAAAGTGACAGGCTGTCTAGCCGCCCTCAGCAGGTTCATCTCGAGGCTGGGGGAAAAGGCGCTACCCCTCTACCGCCTGCTGAAGAAAACGGAACGCTTTGCGTGGACCGTCGAAGCCGAGGAGGCCCTAACCAAGTTAAAGGGGTTGCTGACTTCTGCGCCAATTCTCGTGCCACCACGACCAGCTCAGGGTAGTGATCCCCCTGAGCCTCTCCTCCTCTACGTGGCCGCAACCAGCCAGGTGGTCAGCGCGGTCGTAGTCGTCGAGAGACACGAGGAGGGCCACGCATTACCAGTCCAACGGCCGGTGTACTTCATCAGTGAAGTGCTCTCTGAGGCCAAGATCCGGTACCCACACATCCAGAAGCTGCTCTCCGGCGTCGTCATCACAAGGCGCAAGCTCCAACACTATTTCCTCGCTCATCCCGTGACGGTGGTATCGTCCTTCCCCCTCGGAGAGATCATCAATAACCGGGAGGCCACGGGGCGCATCGCCAAGTGGTCTGCCGAGCTGATGGGGGAGGCCATCACTTACGCTCCGCGAAAAGCCATCAAGTCGCAAGCGCTGGCGGACTTCGTTGCTGAGTGGACCAACACCCAGCTCTCGCTGACACAAATCCAAGCCGAGCTCTGGACTATGTACTTCGACGGGTCCCTCATGAAGACAGGGGCAGGCGCAGGCCTGCTCTTCATCTCGCCCCTCAGAGTCCACATGCGCTACCTGCTGCGCTTGCACTTCCCCGCCTCCAACAACGTCGCTGAGTACGAGGCCCTCGTCAACGGGCTGCGTATCGCCCTCGAGCTTGGGGTCCGACGCCTCGATGTCCGAGGGGACTCGCAGCTCGTCGTCAGCCAGGTCATGAAGGCCTCGAGCTGCATCGATCCCAAGATGGAAGCGTACTGCGGAGAAGTGCGCAAGCTAGAAGACAAGTTCTACGGCCTCGAGCTCAACCACATCGCTCGAAAGTACAACGAGGCCGCAGACGAGCTGGCTAAATTAGCATCCACGCGCGGCACCGTCCCACCAGATGTCTTCTCGAGGGACATTTTCGAGCCATCCGTCAAAATCGGCCCGGGGGCTAGCCCCCCGACGCCACCCCTCGAGCCGGACCTGGGGCTCGACCTTCAACGCCACACCTCGAGAGCAACCCCTCGACATCCGCTGAGGTGATGCAGATCGACGCGCCTGCCTCTTCTTCATCACGACCCCTCCACTGGCGGACGCCCTTCCTCGACTACCTGACGCAAGGTGCGCTACCAGAAGACAAGATGGAGGCCCAACGCATCGCTCGAAGGGCCAAGACCTACGTCATCTACGGTGATGAACGAGAGCGGTACCATCGAAGCCCATCAGGAATCCTTCAGCGCTGCATCCCCCTCGAAGAAGGACGCAGTCTCCTCGACGACATGCACTCGGGGGCTTGCGGCCATCACGCAGCGCCAAGGACCTTGGTGGGGAACGCCTTCCGCCAAGGCTTCTACTGGCCAACCGCCGTTGGAGACGCCAAGCGCCTGGTTCGAGCCTGCCAAGGGTGTCAGTTCTACGCCAAGCAAACGCACCAGCCCGCGCACACCCTGCAGATGATCCCCATCACTTGGTCGTTTGCCGTCTGGGGGCTCGACCTCGTGGGTCCCCTCAAGATGACGAATGGAAAGTACACACATGTGCTCATGGCCATCGACAAATTCACCAAGTGGATCGAGGCTAAGCCTATAGGCAACCCCACCTCTGAGAAGGTCGTCGAGTTCATCTTCGACATCATGTACCGGTTTGGGGTGCCTAACGTCATCATCACCGACAATGGCACGCAATTCACGGGCAAAAAGTTCACCAACTTCTACGACGACAACAACATTCGCGTAAACTGGGCCTCGATGGCATACCCTCAATGCAACGGACAAGTCGAGCATGCCAACAGCATGATACTCCACGGGCTGAAGCCGAGGCTGTTCAAGACCCTCAAGGATTTTGGAAAGAGGTGGGCTGCAGAGCTCCCCTCGGTGCTGTGGGGCCTCAGGACTACGCCGAGTCGAGCCACCGGGTTCACTCCGTTCTTCCTAACCAGCGGCACCGAGGCTGTCTTGCCTACGGACCTCGAGTACGGCTCCCCTCGACTTCGAGCCTACAACGAGCAAACCAACGACGAGAGGCTCGCTAACGCCATGGACCAGCTCGAGGAGGCTCAAGACGTGGCACTCATCAACTCCGCGCGTTACCAGCAAACACTTCGACGCTACCACGACAAGCACGTGCGCAAAAGGGACCTGGCGGTGGGGGACCTCGTGCTTCGACGACTGCAAGATAATCGAGGGCGCCACAAGCTCACCCCTCCATGGGAGGGCCCATACGCCGTAGCTGAGGTGCTCAAGCCAGGAACATACAAGCTCTACGAAGATCAAGGCAGGATCCTGGCAAACGCGTGGAACATATCTCAGCTACGTCGCTTCTACCCTTAAGGGCCTCGAGGCCCTGTACATTTTGTTGCTTTGTACAAACATGTCAAATATGAATGAACAAACTCGTGCACTGTCTTTCATTTTACTTAGCACCTTAAGGTAGCCTCGACCCTACCTTGCTCACGGTCGAGCCTCCCTTGGGGGCTGACAAGGGGGACCCCCCCCAGACTCCGGAAAAAGCGCGCTTTTTCTTTTCAAAAATTCGACCCTTATCTCGATTCGTATCTCGAGCGTACTAGCAACGTCTAAGTCGGTAGATACCTCGAGCCTCCAAGAGGCGGGGGGCGTCGACGTAGACGGCCACCCACGCCCCCGGGCTACGGTACCCTACCTACGCCTCCCCTCGAGGAACTCGTGACGCGTATCGAAAGAACACAGACCAAGCCGGTAAAAAACTCGAGCCAGCGACAAAGAGAAATGATCAAATAAATTTGAAAAGAAAACAACTTCTTTAAATAAATAAAGTCATACGCGTATGATTGGCCTCGACAGGCAATAAATCATGACATGATTTTTTACAAGGGCCTCAATGCCCAAATTTCGCACGCAGGCCTCATTCCTCATCAGTCTGGAGCTCCTCCTCAGGATCTTCTCCTGCGGGCTCAGCCTCGACGTCCGGGCCAGGCGGAGGGAAGCCATCTGCGACGGGAGGCAGCACGTCCTCCTCGAAGAGCTTCGCGAGCGCCGCCCCCAGCCTCTCCACCTTCTCCGGGATCTTGTCGACGCGGTGGTCGTTCCACTCCTCGTCCTTCCCCTCGATCTCGACGAAGCCCTTGGCGACGACGTTGACCGGATAGCGGAAGTCGGAGCGGACGGCCGCGAGCGCCTACTTCACGCCGTGGTGGAGAGCGCGCTTGACGCGGTCCCGCGCGGCCATGTCGAGGAAGCACAAGCATCGACCAGGGCGTCGCCTCGAGCCACCGCGCCCTCCGCCGTGGCCACCGGGTCAGCACCCCACGAGGAGCAAAGCCTGTCGAGGGTGCCGCACGCCTGCTCTGCCACCATGGTCTCACCCTGGAGTTGCTCCACGAGAGCCTAATTCGTCTCGCGGAGCTCCTCGGAGGTCTTCTCCAGATCTGTGCAACAAACAGAAGAGAGTAAGTCCGGGGCGTGGCAAGAATCCCGAAATCAAAGCAAGACAAAGCCTGAAGATTATGACAGTACCTTGGCAGTGCACGCCCAAAGCGTCAAGGTCGCTGGTAAGGACCCCGACGTGCTGCTCGAGTGTATGCTTTTGCGACAGCACGTCGAGGTTTTGGCTCTTGAGCTCCTCGACCAGCCTGCCCGTCTGCACGAGGGCCAGGTCCTTCGTGATCACCTCCTGCCGAGCGGCCTCGAGCTTGAGCGACAGATCGTCAGCTCTTTTGAGGGCCTGATTCATGTCGATCTCGAGGCCTTGGATCCTCGAGCGCTCGGCAGTGAGGGCCTCCTGGGCTTCCTTCCGCGCCGCTTCCGCTGCAGCCAGGGCGGTGGCGGCCTTGCTCTTGGCCTCCTCGACCTCCTTCTTCACCGCCTCCGCTGCAGATCGGGCGGTGGTGGCCTCGCTTCGGGCGTCAGCGGCCTCCTTCCTCGATGCCTCCGTCGCGGACAGAGTGGCAGTGGCCTCCCCCTTAGCTTGAGCGGCCTCGTCTCGAGCCGCCTGGGCCTCCACCTGCGCGGCGTTGAGCCGGCTCGCCATCTGCGCGTTCCGGTCCAGCTCAGCGCGGAGCTCCTAGAGCTCCCCCTCTGCCTTCACGAGGGCGGCCGCCGCCCACGCGGACTTATCCGCCTCCTCCACGAAGGACCTCTCCGCCTGCGTGACGAGCTCGGCCACCTCCTTGAAGATCGACCATGCCTCCCGCGGAGCCCCTGCGGAGTCGACCGCTCAACGGGGATAACAGCGCCAGCAGGGCTCGGCGCGTCGGGATATGGCCACGCCGATCGACTAGGCTCGGCGATGAGCAGGTCCTCCTCCACTGACTCGAGCAGCACCAGCTGCAGCCCACCAACCGGCGGCGCTGGCTACGGCTCTTTCCGCCCATCCTTCGCCTCCTCCTGCTGCCATGTCTCCTCCTGAGGCGACGGTGCGGCATCGCGTGGAGGCGGGGGCTCGAGCGGTAGCGGATCGATCGAGGGGTGGCTCGTTTCCAAGCTCTCCTCCGTCCCGGCCGGCTCCTCGAGCGCCCCCTCCAGCACTGAGCCCTCGACCGGGGATGGCTCCTTCTCCAGCTCCTCCAGGAGCTCCTCCACCGTCGGTATCTGCTCCACCGACGCCTCCCCCTCCTTCTCCTTCTCCGCGGGTGCGCGAGGCTCCGTCGGAAGGGAATCTTGTCCAGCGGGCCGGCTCGCGTTGTCTGGGATCTCGAGGGCCGCTGTCTCCTCAGCCCCAGACGATGACAGAGCCGCGCCTGTCTCGGGTACCCCCCCCCCCCGAGATGGTCGCCGTGCCAGGGTGTGGAGTGGCCTTCTCGGTAGGCGCCACCGGAGGAGGACGAGGGGGTGCTGTGGCGGACGCAGCGGCGGCGGGCTCGGCGCCAGGAACCGCGGTCCCTGCTGAAAAAGAGAACAACGCCGTCAGAATCAGGAAAAAGCCTCGACCCCCGTGGTCGACGGCATCGGCCTCACCAAGATCCGCGGCAGCCATTTGACTTCCATGAGCCATGGCTGCTCGAGCCTTCACCAGCCAAGCAGCCGCTCCAGGGGAAGAAGGAGCCATACCTCGAGGTGCTTGGACCTCAGCAGAGCTCGAGGTCCTGGCTCGCTTGGACACCTCGGGGTCCGCCTCCTGCCGGGAGCGCTTTTCCCTGAAAGGCCAGAAACGGCACACGTCACCGAAGGTAAAAAGGTAAAACTTTGCTACCAACGGGATTGAAAAACGTTACTTACCCAAAGCGACGGCGGGGCTTCTTCCCCGAGTCGCCGGACCCGCTCGGGGGCTTCGAGCCCGCCCCATGGTCCTAGCCATGCCCCCGGGCCGACTCCGTGTGGCTCGAATGGGGGGAAGGCTCCCGGTGCTTCCCGTGGCTCGACCCCGGCGGGGAGCTCTCTTTCTGTTTCTTGTCCCGGGGGGGCGACCGCGTCTCCTTCGAGCGGTCCCCTTGGCGCCTCTCCATGCGCGGGCTCCGGGACCTGCTCCGGCGCTCATGCCGGCGGTCGCGCCCACCCGCGTCTGCCTCCTTCTTCCGGCGACGGTGCGGCGATGGGCTCCGGGATCGCTCGTGGCTCACGTCACGAGGCGACCGGGGCCCCCCCTCGACGATCATGGTGGCAGGGGCTCAACGCCCCCTCATGTTGCCCGCTCCTCCGCGGGCTTGACGTCGTCCTCGACGGCTTGTGGCGGTCGGGCCCGGAGTCCCTCTCGGCATGTTGACCGCCTCTCGAGGTCCGACCCTTCTCGAGACCCCCCACCTGGGTCGACGCGGTCGGGGCCACCTTCTGCGCCGCGGCAATGGCGCTCCGGGTTTGGGGCCTCTTCGCGTCAGGGGGCATGCCCGGCATCGAGCTCGACGTGCCCTGGGCCTCCGACGAGGCGGGGACTGGCGTGGCCTTCCGCGGCTGCGTCCCGCGTGATCCCTTCGCCGGGGGGATCTCCAGGATATTCTCCTGCATAGGAGAGGAGTCAGCCCTGACATCGACAAACCCCGCGCGCCTCAGACGCGCATCCATCCCTTCATCATCACTCTCCTCCTCATCGCCGTCTTCCTCCTCCGAGCTCGTGGAGCTGAGCTCGAGGGACTCCTCTCCATTCTACCGGTTACGATGAGCCTTCGCAAGCCTCTGATCCCGAGCCACCCGACGCAAGTTCTTCTCTTTCTCCTTCTTCTTCTTAGCATCCTTACTCTCCTTATCTTTCTGAGCAGAGAGGCGCCTCACCTGTATTTCCGCGGTGTCCTCCCTCACCGGGGGCCTCGACGCGCGGCATGTGAATGCCCCCTGCAAAAAAGAAACTTGATGAGAAAAACCACAAGGAAAGTAAACAAGATTCGGAAAAAGAGAGAGGAGGGGAGGCTCGAGATAGCCTAACTCGAGGATGGCTTACCAGGTCGAGACACCCCGCGTCAGGTGCCATGACGATCAGGTTGGCCTCCTCAGGGCGGAACGACCCGTGGATCGTGACCGTCACCCGGGAGACACCCTCGTTCTGAGGCAGCCCCTCCTCGGCCATCCTCGACCGGTTCAGCGCCTCAAGCGGGGCGCATGGCCCCATCTCGAACATGAGAAGGGGGCGGTCCGCCAGCGGAAGGACCCTCCGCTGATGGAACGCCCAAATGACCGCCTGGACGGTCAATTTCTTCTCCTCCACCAGCGTTCACATTGTATTCATCAGCGGCATCAGGTGGCGCTGCCTATCCGCCACAACGCCCCAGTTCCACTTCTCCGGGCGCTGGGTGATGATCCTGCCGGTGTACTGTAGAAGGAGCCTGTCCTCGTTCCGCTGGTAGAACCAGTGGTCGTCCCACCCCGCCTGGTTGGAGGAGAGCTTGTAGCGGAGGTAGTGACGGGGAACGTTCGCCGACGAGGTACCGGTCCTCGCGGTGATGGTGAGGGAGCCCGCGCGCGCGAGCCTCCTCACGCCCGGCTTCATGGCCTTGTGGAAAAGCTCGCCCCGGAAGAGGTGGACGAACATCTCCCAATGAGGTTCAATCTTCAAGTATCCCTCGCACACCGCGGCGTAGATGGCGGTGTGCGAGATCGAGTTGGGGGAGAAGTGCTGCAGCTCCACCTCGAAGTGGTGAGCCAGCCAACGCATATAGCGGCTCGGTGGAGCGCCGAGCCCCATACGGTGGTAGCGGGTGAAGCTCACCACGTACCCCTCCGGCGGGTGCGACTCCCGGTGGTCCGCCGACGGGAGAATCCACCACGCCGGCCCCTCCTGCGGATTGGGGCGGAGAAGCCCCCGGTCCACCAAAGACTCGAGCTCTTGCTGCGTTGTCTTCGACGGGATCCAGTCTTCGGGCGGCAACACCTGGGACTGGGAGGCCATGGCGGCAACGGCACGGATCTAAGCGGCGGACGGGCGGCCGGGAAGATTCCCAATTGCTAGTTTGAGGAGAAAGCATCGGGAGCTGCGGCGGCTATGAAGGCAAAGGCAAAGTAAAGGAACCCTCACCCCTCGCTCGATATTTATAAACGAAAACCCCAACGGGCGGGGTCTCCCACGGCAGCGAAAAGGTAACCGCACGCATTTAATGCACCCACCTAACCGCATCTCGAGCCGATTGACAGGTACGCGCGGCAGCTCCTCATTCGCTCCGCTCCTCCGGGCCCACCGCTCCGACTTCTTGTCAGTCGCCCTGGCGCCACGATCTCCGCCCTCTAACAGTTTCCGCCTAAAATGGCGCGCCCAATGGGCAGAAGGATTCCAGACGACAGAGGCTTCTCCAAGAAGGTAAAAACGGGCCCCGACCCTTCCAAGTCTCGATGCAGCGCAGGCTGGCCCTCGAAGAGAGTTCGACAACCGGCTTCGAGCACCTGAGTCAGGGACACCAAGGGGCGCCACTCGCAGCATCGCTCGAGGGCCAAGCCCTCGAGGCCCCTCACGTGTATCCAAGGCAGGGCGCACGACATGCAGTAAGATCCCCTCGAAGGGAGGCATCGAGCCACCGGGTCCTATCGAATGGACCCAGCATTCCTGCAGACCGAGCGCCCATGCTTTATGAGATCGCCTCCGGGCTTCAGTCGACCCTATCAAACGGGGCACGAGGTCTCACTTGGATTCCCCGTTACTAGCTCACCGGGAACCTCGATACTCGCCCGCTCGTGGTAGTACGAGGCATCCCCCCACGCATCCGATCGAAAGGACTCGCGGGATGACAAGCCATGGCAACCGGCGTGCCGGACAGCTCGAAGAGCCGGCCGGTCAGTTCAGCCTGGCACCCCTCGACGAAAGAGGGTCGAAAAACTCGGGCGCTCGACACTCCCAAACCTGAAAAACGTAACTAACACTCACACTCGCAAAAAAGCCCACAAGGGAGTTCTAACCACTCCCCCATGGCCTCGGGGTCTACACCCGTGGGTGTCGCTCGCACGACACCCACGGAATCAAAACAACCAAACCCTCGAGACCAGCTAGCTAACCCTCGAGTTCCCGGTAGGGGAGCCCCTGCTCGAGTGCTAGCACTCAAACAAAGGCTCGGGGGCTACTGTCGGGGGATCACAAAAGGGGTACCCCCAATCAACGCAAAACCTAGAGCACCAGTTAATAAGAGACCCAGCTAGATTAACCTTCCAAAAAAACCAACCCTCGAGGCCTGCAACGCTAGCCACCACAGGAAGCTTAAGCTCGCCAAAGCCTTACCGAACCGCTCCTGGTAGCCGACCCTCGAGCCCGGCACATGGGCGCTCGAACCCACTACAGCCCATAACCATTCCTCGAGACCCATGTGGGGACCTCGGCCTCTCTAGCTGTAACCTATCCCTCAAGACACCTCACGCCCTCCTCGAGAGGCACCAGACATCGGATACCAGCCACATACTGCGCATTTAATGCGTTCACCTACTCGATCACATCTCTGGCACACGACGTGAGCCACAGTAAACCGGAGCCCAGGTCAAATCTTTTCCCACAACAAGCATGGGCAAAAGGGCACAAGTACAACACTGTTCGGCCATACTCTGCACTGTAGCATCCTCGAGCCATATCTCGAGACCTGGATTCACGCTGTGCAGCAGGATTTTCCAGGACTTGCCCATACCGCGGGGGCTCGAGCCCCCCCGTAGGTGCCACCTTGAGGCCGGCTCCGCGCCCCTCGAGCCCTAACTGCTTTCATGCTATGTAGAGGACAGGTACCCCAAGACCCGTACGTGTTGCACGACCTCCACGTCGCCACGCCTCCACGTCCACGCCCGAAATGGAGGCCACGCTTCAAGGACGCCTCAACAACAACCTCCACGCTTCAAGGACGCCTCAGCAGCAACCCCCACACCAGCTCCAGTGACCCCGATAACACAGACTTCCTACCCTTCGCTGTATTGGGCGTTGTACACGTCAGTCTGTGTGTAACCTGGCCTCCTTTGTTCTATAAAAGAGGACACCAGGGCCCTTCGCGCGGAGGTCAAGAGACATAACTCCCACACGAGTACACACAACACATAGGCGAGTCTAGACTCTCGTCCACACTCATTGAGCTTGTATTGCCCATGTGCAAGCACTTAGGTGCAAGTAATACAAGAACCTCCTCCCCCCGCTGGACGTAGGGCCTTCTTTGCCCAAACCAGGATAAATCCTTGTGTCATCTTACATCACCATCCAGAAAAAGAGCATGCGATCATATTACTAGTTGGTGTCATACCCCCGGGGTCAAAACACCGACATTTCTCATTCCTGAAGAATTTAGTTTACTCACAAGGTAAAACTACTGATTTCTTGAAAGAGAGATTAATGGCGAATGATAAAATTCTTGAGGATATAAATGCTAAATTGGAAGACTTCTCATCTGCTCTGAAAAATCAATTAAGCTTTAATAAGATGTTAGAAACCCAATTAGCTCAACTTGCTGCTATCATACCATCTTTTGAACCTGGCAAAATTCCTGCTAAACCTAACATGGAAATGCTAATATGGTTGAAATAAAACATTTTAACTATTATGAAGATCAAACCATGACTGTTAAAAAGGGTGATCCTAGTAGTCCCATAATTAGATGCTCAATCTTTGGTGAAGTCTTTAAAAATGCCAAGTGTGATTTAGGATCGAGTGTGAACATTCTATCTAAAGATTTTATGAAATTTCATTCTTTCCACCCATGTCATCCACATCTGCCTATGTTGTGCTAGCTGATCAGTCCACTTGCTATGTAGAAGGAATAGTTAATGATTTACCTGTTCATATTAGAGGCTCCTATGTTCTGCTGATTCATAATACTAGATATGGGAAATAGGAAAGATGTGCCTTTAATTTGGGTAGACCTTTCTTGAATACTGTGAATGCCTGCATATATGTGGGGAGTGGTAAAATTCAAATGACATTAGGAGGGAGGAAGGAAATATTTCTTTCTCCCGAGGCCCCGCATATGCCGCTAACATGCAGGAAGCAAAACCCGTTCGTACCAAGAAGAGGCGCCAAAGAACAAGGTAGGAGAGCAGAAAGAAAGAACCACCTCCTCCTGAGTTGTGTAATTCACATAACAAAGGAGAGGTGCCAAAAGAAGAAGAAGAACCCGAGGGTACTAAGAGAAGAAGTGCCCAAGGAAGAAGATCCACCGATAAGTATGAAACTCCATGGACCTAAGGTATGGTTTACTTTTAATTTTTCCCTTCAATTTTCCATTTTCAAATAAATAACATATGTCATGCATGTAACTAAAAAAAATCAGTTATCATTAGTTATATGCATAGGTATATGTTAACTTAGTTAGAACAATAAAATATCATAATAGGATAGTTCCCTTTAATAAAATGAGAACAAGAGCTCCGACTGAGAAGAAGAAGATCTTTCACCAAGCAAGAAGCCAGCTTGGGGGAGACTCCTGCTCCAATAAGGTATGTCTCAAGCCTACACTTTACCTTCAGTTCTTAAATTCTATATCTTTGAATGTCACATGCTTGCCTAAAAACCATTCCATGAATAAAATTGATAAAATCTGCTTAAACAAGTTGAAACCTGAATAAGATTTGAAATATGTCATGCAAATATTGTTATGGTTTGAATAACTGGTCTTATCTAAGTTGTAGCTTTGTGGGTTGCACATGCTTTAACTGAAATCATGCTAGTAAACAAAGTTAGTAAGAAATGGAGTAATTCTTTAAACTTGCTAAAGTGAAATTAGGACCTAATCTGGAGGATTCTTTTAAAAATTATAAAAACCTTGCTAAAAGTTCCTCCTAGATTTATCCCATCCCACCACCAGCCAAATATTTGTTAGTCATTAGTCAAAACCACAAAGAGCTTTGTTTGTGTTGAGCTTTGTTAGACCTCATAGATCTTAGTAGAGAAGCTTATCATATCTTTTGAATCAAGATTCACACACACCCACCATAAATTGCCTACTCTCCACTTTGGAAGTTTGCAACCACCAAATAAATTGCTTATTCTCTACACTGGAGATACGCAATACCCTGCCAAACATCCCATTGCTAGCCTTATGCTACTCGTACACTGGGAATAAGCATTTCTCCTTTTCCTTTTTCATTTATGAAATCCTTTCCTATAGATAACCTAGGGAAATCTAGAGCTAGAGAGAGAGAGAGAGAGAGAGAGAGAAATGAGCAAAGTTGCTCAAGAAAGGACTATGTCAAAAAAAAGTGAGCAAAGTAGCTCAAGAGAGGACTATGTCCTAAGAAAATGTGAGGACACATCTTTTGTCTACTCACTATGTATCCAAAAAAAAGAGAGAGAGAGAATTATCATTAGCTCTAGAACCCAGAAATTAACTAGGAAGGATTATGAAATATCTCTCTATACACTTCCCATAACCACACATGCACATCTTGATCAATTTTTATGATTTGCTGCTCCTTATGATCTGAGTGTCTAGCTTAGCAATAAACATCAAGCAATTTGCTCATGGTTCTTAGCCTTCCTATAACTCCACATATCATTCTTTAGAAGTAGCAAAAGGCTACATTTTGGCCTAAGTGAGGATTTAAATAGCATTGAGTGACTGAGTGAATCTTGGAGGACTTAAGCAAGTTATTTTTTGAAAACCTTGAAAAACCTCCAGACAGAATCCTAGTCAAACCTAAGCAAGATAAAAGTTTCCTATCTACTGCTTATTTCACTCCTGCATGTTTGAAGTGAAAAGCTATAAGCCCCACATTGCTATGATTAATGATATATGCTAAGTTATTTCTCACTATACAATATGCACTTGCAGACATCTTAAGTTGCTATCCATTTCATGCTCAATGCTTAAACCGCATTGTTGCTCGAGGACGAGCAACAGGTTAGCTTGGGGAGCTGTTGATGGTCCTTAAACACCTGTTTTACCATCAACATTTGACCCTAAAATCCACCAAAAAGGCATGAAATGTAGTTGAAGGACCGAGAATGCAAAAGCAAGGCGACCAGAGGGGGGGGGGGTGAATGGGAGCCAATAAAATTCTCACGAAACTTTGGCCAAGTGTCCCAAAATCAATCCCCAAGAGCTACTACCAAAAAACGTGATGCCCACGACCCTTGGAAGAGGGTGGATGATCCCTGGGATCACAGCGAGGCACCACAAAAACTTCCTCACCCAAGTTCACGCAAGTCAACTAGTGACGGAATGGGTTTTGGGTAACCTCAACCTCCCCCGAGCAACGCGAGGTGGATTCAGGCTATTTTGTAAAGCGGGAAGCCCAAATTCTGTAGAGCACGAAGTTAGGAATCCAACGCAACAAACGAATCTCGAATCGAAGACGAAAGACGAACGAACAAACAAACGCGGACGCGAAAAACGCGTCGAATCAGCATGAGCGGACTCTGCCTACGTTCGGTCGCTGACCGCCGGACGCGTCCGGTCGTGCAAAAACCAGTTTTCGGAGCTTACTGTTTCTGACTGGACTCACCAGAGAAGCGTCCGGTCGAGAGCAGTGCGTCCGGTCACAAAATACAAGCCAAGTGAACAGTACAATGAGCGAGTCCGGTCACTTAGCGAAAGGTGTGTCCGGTCAAGTTACGAACCGAACACAGCGAAGGTGTTCATCGACCGGACTCACTGACAGCGTCCGGTCGTTGAACAGGCAGCGTCCGGTCCCGATTCAGGCTGTTCGTTCACCGATTCGACTCGATCTCACCCAAAACAAATCCTCTAGGGATCAAACTTGGTGAGAAGAGTCACAAAGAGTATAGTGAGCTATCTCTAAGAGATCATGGCTCGAACCTATCTCCAAATCGATGAATCGAAGAATTTCGGGGGAAGGAGAAAACTTGACCCGAAACGAAAAATCGATCGATCTCCTAGACCGTGAGGTTAGAGGATGATTCCTTCGGTGGAAAGAAGTGCCTCACGATCTAGAACACAACCAGTTCAAACGGAATTGCAAAAGATGAACCGAGCAAAGAGATCAAGCGACGGGAAAATCGTGGGGAAAAAAGGATTCCGCGAAGAACACGAACAAAACACGAATCACACCCACGAATTGCAAGCCGAAGCGCAAACACATGCTACGACAAGGAGGTTACGGCCTCCTTTCCGCAAAATCAACAGTACACAGAGTTCAAGTCTCTCTGCGGATCTCAGCTACAGCAAGGGATGGGAGAGCAGGAAACCCTAAGTGCAGGAAGCAAATGAGATGGCTAAAACTGAGATAACTGAGATGAGGGAGGAGGGTGTCTCCACTGACTACTTATCCTATTCTAGTCTAAGTCTATTTCCTACTCTACCCTTCTCTATTCTAATTACAGAGCGAACCAGCTAAACCCTAAGGTATTCTGGACCAACTCAAGTGGTAGGTAGATCCAACGGCCACGCCCGCACAACTCGTCCGCGTTGCCTCCACGCACCCTTCCGATTGCCGCCACGTGCATCCTCGCTTGCACCCCCGGTTTTGTGGCCCAAACCGGGAAACCAGCCTTTTCCAGCAACCCCGGTTTTGAGGCCCAAACCGGGAAACCAGCCCACCAGCCTGAGTTTTGTGGCCCAAACTCAGAAACCCGCAGCGCCCGAGTTTTGAGGCCCAAACTCGGAAACCGGCCCATCGCCCGAGTTTTGTGGCCAAACTCGAAAAACCGTCCGCGCCCAGGTTTTGTGGCTCAACGGGAAACCGAGCACCCGAGTTTTGAGGCCCAAACTCGGAAGACCGTCCACCCGGTGGTTTTTCCCTGGCTCAACCACCAAACCGGTGCTGTAGAGGGGATGCACCGCCCGTGCACCCCGTCCACTGACATGTGTCCCCAGGTCCTCGACCCGAGCAAAACCGTGCCCTGCAAGTCTTGCTCGTCGCGTGTCAGGCTGCCAGCCACCACAGCTGATCCTCAGGCACTCCGGTCCCTCAGTCCAAGCCTCACGTCCGCCCTTCACTGCTCGATCCATCGGCATGGCACGTCCGCCGCACGGCACGCCCATCCTTCATCGCACCCAGTCCATCGGCACGGCACGTCTCAACTTGACCTTCACCTTGCCCTCGATCACTGTCTCCGTGCTCGACACCTGCACAACACAAGCCAAAGAACATGCGCATCAAACCGTTGACAATCACTCATCACTTAGAGACTCGGCATACACCCATGTATCCGCAATCTCCCCCTTGATGAGTGCATTGTCAACTACACACACAAATCATAATGAAAGAAGAAGGTAGGAGGAAGGAGAAGAGAGAACTCAACCAAATGACCCAAAAGCATAGCAAAGCCGAAGAAGGTCAAGTGGAAAAACGAGAACTTGGTCCCCAAGACATGGGCAACGGCTCGACGCGACCAAGCAAAGCAAAGCTAGCCCTCAAGAAGAGGTAGAACAGGCTCAACACCGCTAGCAGAAAACCAATTGAAAATCGGAGCTAAAAAATGGCAAAGTGCTAGTCCCTCAAGATAGAGGCACAGAGGCTCAACACAACTAGCACGAAAACCACTCCGAACCAATTGAAAAACAATCGAAAGGTCTTCGAACCAATCGAAATCAAACTCGATGCCAAATGAGGAAATGTTTGCTAGTCCCTCAAGATAGAGGCAACGGCTCAAACACAACTAGCAACTTCCCTCGACAAGTGCAGGCAAAACCGGGACTCCCCTTAGGTCCAACAAGAGAAGAGCATAAAGATCTGAAAATCTCCTCCTTAGCAAAAACCCCCCTTAATTGAACGCCAGGAGACATATGATTTGCAAAAACTCTCCCCCTTAGTTGAAAATGCACTTATCAAGCACAAACTCTTCCCTTGAGCCAACAAAACTCCCCTTCTAAAATGCATATGAAGTCAGAAATGCAAGTTAGCAGCTTCAGGCATATAATCAAAAGAGTGCAAAAATGCTCTAATCGGTATAGCTCCAATGGCACAACTAAGCACTCAAATAGCGAAGGCTCAAACTGATCACACATACGAAATATGAAGCATATGAGCAAGTGAGCAGTTTTAGCCAAAAAGATAGTCACCATCAGAATAGCACTACACATTTATAGATAGGAATCCAGACAAGTGCTAAACATGTATACAAGGTGAACTACCCCTAGCAAAGTTCAATCATCATGCATAGGAATGAAGCATATACTTGTGATTTCATTTTTATATTGGAGTTGCAGCGGTGAAGACTTCACAAGTTCAATTATTTAGCATGTGATTGCGAGAGGTTGAAAGCTTGTCTTTGCCTAACTTTTCAACCGAGCGAAGCCTATGCCGAAGCAATCAGAAGCTTGAAGCTACGGTTTCGGTCATACACTACACGGCTCAAGTTTAACTCAAAGTGCAATGAGAAACAGTCTCGATACCATGAGGTGTTGACAAGCAATCCCATCTCGATCTTTTCAATTCACTAAAACTTGGTTCAAATTTTATACATGATATGAACAGACCAAGCAAGTGAATGACTCATAACTAGAGACATAGCAACCTAGCATATATGAAAAGCATGAGTGAACTCAACATATCCTACACATGCTAGTTGCATATCTCAATGGTGAACATTTTCAGATGTAAGTTATTAAGTAAATTCACCATTCCAAAATAGCTCAGCTCATAACATGTACTAGTGATCAGGAAGAGCATAAGCTACAAGCATCCATATAAGCATCGGAGCATACTAAATAGAGCATAGTTACATTCTAGTGATTATAAACATGAAGCTCAGAATGTAAATGCGTATGCTAAAATGCAAAAAGAAAAGAAAGACAAAAAGTCAGTCAAATATACAAGATCCAAAATGTTTCCCCCATCTAAAAGGGGAAACACACACCAAGCTCACCCCTCAACCGATTAAAGGTTCATTCGTCTAAAGGCTTGGTGAAAATATCAGCCAGTTGATGATGAGTATCGACATGGCGAAGGTCGATATCACCCTTCTCTGGTGGTCTCGCAGAAATGAAAGCGCACATCAATGTGTTTGGTCTTCGAGTGAAGCACGGGGTTCTTAGCAACGCTAATGGCACTTGTGCTGTCACAAAGCAAAGGCACGCGAGAAAAGCTCAGACCAAAATCACGCAAAGTGGCCATCATCCAAAGCAACTGGGAACAGCAGCTAGACAGCAACATATTCAGCCTCGTAGTGGACTGAGCGACGCTAGACTGCTTGCGAGAAGACCACGAAACAAGAGAAGAACCAATAAACTGGCAAGTCCCAGAAGTGGACTTGCGCTCAATACGACAACCAGCAAAATCAGCATCGAATAACCGCAAAGGAGGGGGAGGGAGGAAGCAGAATACCAAATCCCGAACTCAGGCGTGAACGAAGGTACCTGAAAATCCGCTTCACCGCCTGACGGTGAGAGGGCGCGGCGACGCCTGAAAGCGCGCACACAGACACACCGCGAACTGGATGTCCGGGCGTGTCGCCGTCAGGTAGAGGAGCGACCCGATCATGCTGCGGATACTCCTTCTGGTCCACTGCTTCTCCATCCACATCTGCATCCAGGGCAGTCGTCGTCGACATGGGTGTTGGAAGAGGCTTGGCCTCACCCATATCGAACCGCTTCAGCAAGTCTTGGTGTACTTGCCCTGGTGCACAAATGTCCCCTCTCGGGATTGCTTGATTTGCATCCCGAGAAAGAATGTCAGCTCGCCCATCATTCTCATCTCGAACTCCCTGCTCATAGTATCTGCAAACTTGGCAACCAACGCGTGAGAAGAACCACCGAAAATGATATCATCCACGTAAATCTGGACCAAGAGCGTGTCTTTGCCTTGCCGGAGGAGAAGAAAAAGCGTCTTATCTACACATCCCATTTAAAACCCTTAGCAAGCAAAAGGTTTTTAACCTATCATACCAGGCTCTAGGGGCTTGTTTCAAACCATATAAAGCTTTGTGAAGTTTAAAGACATGGTTTGGAAACTTGGGATTTTCAAAACCGGGGGGTTGCTCAACATAAACTTCTTTTCTATGTAGCCGTTTAAGAAGGCACTCTTGACATCCATTTGAAAAGTTTTTGAAACCTTTGGATGTAGCAAAGGCCAAGAGTATCCTAATAGCCTCCAAACGAGCTACAGGAGCAAACGTCTCCTCATAATCTATCCCCTCCTTCTGACTATAGCCTTTCGCTACAAGCCGGGCCTTGTTTAACAACGTGGCCATCCTCTCCTTGCTTGTTTTTAAATACCCATTTGTCCCAATAGGCTTACAGTCAGGTGGAGGTGGAACTAGAACCCAAACCCGATTTCGCTCAAAGTTCTCTAACTGCTCATGCATGGCATTGACCCAATCCGGATCCGTCAAAGCGTGTCCAACATCTCGGGGCTCAAAATTAGCAACAAAAGCAGAGTGAGCGAAGTGAGAGATGTGCTGTGACCTGGAGCGAGTGACTCGCTCGCCAATGTCGCCGATCATCTGCTGAGGGGGGTGCTGGCGCTGGATGTGTCGTGGCGCCTCCCGGGATGAAGTGACCTCCCCCTCAACAGCAGCTGGTTCCACCCCGGGTACAAAAGGTACCGCACGAGGTGGAGGATCCCACGGCCCCCAGGAAGAGGAAGGTGTCGGGGCCGTGAGTTGTCGTCGAGGCCGCTCTTTGCGGCGAGGCAGGTGGAGGGGGTGCTGGATCATCCATACCTTCAGCACCCTCGTCCTCGTCATCAAAAAGAGGCTCTCCAACCTCATGATCACCTGCACGCTCAAAACGAGAAGAAGGAGAAGAAACAAGAGTCTCGTCGAAGGTGACATCTGATGTCTCCATGACCCGGTTAGTATCAAGGTTAAGTACACGATATGCTCTAGTGTGAGTGCCATAACCCAAAAATACACCGTCAGAAGAACGAGACTCAAACTTGTCCAGGTTGCCCTTCTTCAATATAAAACAGTGGCAACCGAAGACTCTAAAATAACTCACCTTGGGTTGGCGGCCAAAACGCAACTCATAAGAGGTCTTTTTCAAGAAAGCTCTCAGAAAAATGCGATTGAAATGTATGTAGCATGCAGTTTTCATAGCTTCGGCCCAATAGTGCCTAGGAGTCCTATGCTCATCGAGCATCGTCCTGGCCATCTCAACAAGGGTCCGATTCTTCCTCTAACAAACACCATTTTGGTGCGGTGTGTAGGGGAAGATACTGATGCTCCAAACCAAGGCGGTTACAAAACTTCTCAAAATCCGAATTTTTGAATTCGGAACCGTTATCACTTCTAATAGCTCGCATCGAGTTCAAGGGAACTCGTTCTGAAGACGCAAAATCAGATTGCGAGCGAAGGAAAAGTCTCGGACTTCTCAGCCAAAAAGAAGAGCCACGAATACCTCGAAAAGTCGTCAACAACAACCAAAAACATACCACTTGCCACCAACCGAGCTCACCCGAGCCGGACCAACAAGGTCCATATGTAAAAGCTCTCCAGGGTGCGAGGTCATGACCTTAGTCACTGGATGGTGGGAGCGGCAACCATCTTCCCATGTCTACAAGAATGGCAAACTAGATCCTTCTCCATCGAAAGCTTAGGCAATCCTCGGATTAGGCCAAGTGAGCTAAGTCTTGCAAGCAAGTCGAAGCTTAAATGACCGAGCCTCCTATGCCACTTCCAAAGATCGGAGGAAGAAGGACTAGCCAAAAGGCAGCGAGAAGATCCAAATGACTCTGAGAAATTCACTCGAAAGACTTTCCCAAAGGGCGAAATCAGACATACAAGATCGCCCTGAGGATCTAAGATGCGACTAAGGTTCGGTTTAAAACGAATCTCATAGTCATCATCAAAAAGTTGCGAAACAGAAAGAAGGTTAAAATGCAGGTTAGAAACAAGAGCAACATCGCGCAACACAAAGTGCTCATTAACCCGTACAGTCCCACGAGACAATATCTTACCTTTACTATTGTCGCCGAAGGTTATGTACTCCTTCCGGCGACGGGCTAAGGCTGGAGAACCACTTGGCGTTTCCGGTCATGTGCCTCGAGCAACCAGAATCCACCAACCAAATGTCCTCCAACCGTCTCACCTACATCAATAAAAAGACATAGGGTGAGCATACGGTCCAACACTGGGGTTAGTGAAGTAAGGAGAATACCAGTGTTGGGCCGACTGCTCAAAAGAACGGTCAGTGTAAAAAACTATTCTAGCCTGTCTACGGGGGTAGCGATCACCACATACAGGAAAATGTGGCCGCTGGGGAAGAGAAGCGCTCACCGCGGTACTCACACTGCGGTGGGGAAAAGTGCTCCACAAAGCCTCCGCCACGGGGTCCGTCAACTGCAAAGGCAGGACCCCGTCGGGCACGCTCTCTACGAGGCCTAGGCCTAGCAACTTGAGGCACGGTGCCTCTAGGCCTAGCGTCGCTCCTCGGAGCTCTCTGCTGCCTAGGCCTGGGAACTTGAGGTTCTGGACCTCTGGGCCTAGCAAACGTCTTGGTGCTCTCCTCTGAAATTCGGCGCATGTACATCATGGAAAGGATGGTACATGTCCGGGTTGTCATCTCCTAGCACGGCGCGCCTCTCTCTGGCGCCTAAAGCAGAACTCGCTCAAGTGTCCATCTCTCCCACAGAAGTCACATGGTACCTCACCGCACACACAGGGGGGTTTGGTACGTAGGACTGTGGGTATGGATCACTTTGCCCTTCTGTGGCAACTCCTCCTGGATAGGTGGCATTGTATCCAGCTTGTTCTTTAGGTGGTTGGGTTTGGATGCCACACTTGGTTCTTGGGTGGAGCTCTCGGAGGTTCCTCAAACACCCCATCCTTGGTGGTAGGTTTGACGGGCTCTTTGGTGGAAGCTTGGCAAGTTTGGGAGTAGTGGTGGAGTTGGGCTTCTCACTAGGGTTCAGACCACTCGACTCTCCAATCTTCCCAAAAGCAGAAAGATCAACACCCGGAGCAAAACCTACACCAGGACCTCCAGCAGCTCGCTTAAATTGGGAGATCATCATCCCGAGCTGCGGCTCACTACAAGAGACCCATGACAAGATGGTCCGAAGGTATGTGTTTTCCTCCTCGGTTTGCATCTTGCCATGCTTGACATTCCCAATCTCCATCTCCAAACCCTCACACAAAGCACACTAGCCACACTCGTGCTACCTGAGTTGGCCTCCTCAAGAGACACAATCTTGGCATTCTTCTCTGCCAACTCAGATTGCAAGACAGGACAAGTCTTGCACGCACCAACAAGGAAGGTCTGGCCTTCAGCTCATCCAGCTCTCCTACCAACGCAGCATACTTACCTCTCAAAGTGAGAAGGTCAGTCATGTGCGTGTGCACGACTCGCACTCAACCTCCTCCGACACGACCACGGTGGATTGGCAAACTCAAGCTCCCTCACCGTGTCCTCCATTCTGCCTAAACTCCTTGCGCTCTCTAGCGGCACGCCTAAGCAACTTGTCCTGACTAAGGAGCGCGGCATTAAGCTTCTCGACCTCAGAAGAAAGCTCGTCGTGGTGTGGAGATACCTGGGAGGTGTCGTCGTCGTCGTCGTCCTGAGGGGTGTGCTCTAGCTTGCCATCGACCTCATCCCAAGGGCCATGGTGCAGAGGCCATCGTCGTCGGCGAAGAAGCAGAGACCGTTCAGATTGTCCTCGATCCTCTTCTTCTTCTCGGACTCGTCATCGCTTGAGCAAGCAGAGTCGTCATCCGAGCCGTCGACATCGCTGAGCGTGGCGAAGAATGGCACGCTGCTCAGCCTGGGCCTTCTCAAGTACTTTCTCTTGATGTACTCCTTGTGAAGCCGCCCTCCGCTTGTGCCTCGCTGGGGACGTACTTCTCCTTGCGCTTGCCGGAGTCGTACTTTGCACATGATCGGCCCTTCCCAGATGAATGCTTCTTCTTGGGGCAGTTGGCGATGAAGTGGTGGGGGTCGCCGCACTCATAGCATCCTGAGCGTCCTCCACCGCGGCGACGGTTCATGTGGTTTTGTGGAACCGCGTGAACCGGTTGGCGAGCATTGCCAACTCGTCATCCCCCAACGACTCAAGCTGGTCCTCTGTGACAGAAAAGAGTGAAGAAAGTGGCAAAGCCAGCAGAGGGATTAGCAGAAGAGCCAGAAACCAAAGCCATAGTCGGGCCAGAAGGATTCGCATAAGAAGCCCTCGACATGGCATCAATCTCACTGGACTTGAGCTTACTAAAGAGCTCGTCGCACGTGAGGGTCTCATAGTTAGGCGATTCGATGATCGCCTGAACTTTGAAATCCCACACCGACCGATCAAGAGTATGCAAAAGCTTCAAGGCTCTCTCATGATCGTCGAAAGGCAACTGCTCCTTGTTAGCCCTCATCCTGTTGACAATCACCTGAAAGCGAGCGAATAAACTCTCTATGCTCTCGCCAGGTTGATGTCTAAAGTTCTCATACTCTCTCTTGAACGACTCGTAGAGTCGGGTTTTGACTTGAGAGGTGCCCTCATGAAAACGCATGAGGGTGGCCCAAATCTCCCGAGCCGTAGAGAGGTGAGAAACGCGATCAAACTCTCCCATGCTCAAACACGAAAAGAGAGCATTACGGGCTCGGCTATTGGCTTCGTGCTCATCGATCTGATGCTGAGTCACACGAGCAGCCAAGACCACGTAATCAGTAGAGTTGCAAATATCCAGATGGAAGCACCCAAGCTCTGCAGATAGGCCGACATGCGTATCTTCCAATACGCATAGTTCGTCCCATCGAAAAACGGCGGTTTGCCCACGCCGCGATCCATGTCGCCTTTGGTGGATCTGGAACCGGCTAAGGTGGAAGATCCTTAACCTGCTCCGATACCAATTGAAGGACCGAGAATGCAAAAGCAAGGCGACCAGAGGGGGGGTGAATGGGAGCCAATAAAATTTCTCATGAAACTTTGGCCAAGTGTCCCAAAATCAATCCCCAAGAGCTACTACCAAAAAACGTGATGCCCACGACCCTTGGAAGAGGGTGGATGATCCCTGGGATCACAGCGAGGCACCACAAAAACTTCCTCACCCAAGTTCACGCAAGTCAACTAGTGACGGAATGGGTTTTTGGGTAACCTCAACCTCCCCCGAGCAACGCGAGGGGGATTCAGGCTATTTTGTAAAGCGGGAAGCCCAAATTCTGTAGAGCACGAAGTTAGGAATCCAACGCAACAAACGAATCTCGAATCGAAAGACGAACGAACAAACTGCGGACGAAAACGCGTCGAACCAGCACTGACCGGACTCTGCCTGCGTCCGGTCGCTGACCGCCGGACGCGTCCGGTCGTGCAAAAACAGTTTTCGGAGCTTACTGTTTCTGACCGGACTCACCAGAGACGAGCGTCCGGTCGAGAGGAGTGCGTCCGGTCACAAAATAGAAGCCAAGTGAACAGTACAATGAGCGAGTCCGGTCACTTAGCGAAAGGTGCGTCCGGTCAAGTTACGAACCGAACACAGCGAAGGTGTTCATCGACCGGACTCACTGACAGCGTCTGGTCGTTGAACAGGCAGCGTCCGGTCACCCCGATTCAGGCTGTTCGTTCACCGATTCGACTCGATCTCACCCAAAACAAATCCTCTAGGGATCAAACTTGGTGAGAAGAGTCACAAAAGAGTATAGTGAGCTATCTCTAAGAGATCATGGCTCGAACCTATCTCCAAATCGATGAATCGAAGAATTTCGGGGGAAGGGAGAAAACTTGACCCGAAACGAAAATCGATCGATCTCCTAGACCGTGAGGTTAGAGGATAATTCCTTCGGTGGAAAGAAGTGCCTCACAATCTAGAACAAACCAGTTCAAACGGAATTGCAAAAGATGAACCGAGCAAAGAGATCAAGCGACGGGAAAATCGTGGGGAAAAAGGATTCCGCGAAGAACACGAACAAAACACGAATCACACCCACGAATTGCAAGCCGAAGCGCAAACACACGCTACGACAAGGAGGTTACGGCCTCCTTTCCTCAAAATCAACAGTACACAGAGTTCAAGTCTCTCTGCAGATCTCAGCTACAGCAGGGGATGGGAGAGCAGGAAACCCTAAGTGCAGGAAGCAAATGAGATGGCTAAAACTGAGATAACTGAGATGAGGGAGGGTGTCTCCCCTGACTACTTATCCTATTCTAGTCTAAGTCTATTTCCTACTCTACCCTTCTCTATTCTAATTACAGAGCGAACCAGCTAAACCCTAAGGTATTCTGGACCAACTCAAGTGGTAGGTAGATCCAACGGCCATGCCCGCACAACTCGTCCGCGTTGCCTCCACGCAACCTTCCGATTGCCGCCACGTGCCATCCTCGCTCTGCACCCCTGGTTTTGTGGCCCAAACCGGGAAACCAGCCTTTTCCAGCAACCCCCGGTTTTGAGGCCCAAACCGGGAAACCAGCCCACCAGCCTGAGTTTTGTGGCCCAAACTCAGAAACCGCAGCGCCCGAGTTTTGAGGCCCAAACTCGGAAACCGGCCCATCGCCCGAGTTTTGTGGCCAAACTCGGAAACCGTCCGCGCCCAGGTTTTGTGGCTCAACCTGGAAACCGAGCACCCGAGTTTGAGGCCCAAACTCGAAAACCGTCCACCTGGTGGTTTTCCCTGGCTCAACCACCAAACCGGTGCTGTAGAGGGGATGCACCGCCCGTGCACCCCGTCCACCGACATGTGTCCCCAGGTCCTCGACCCGAGCAACACCGTGCCCCGCAAGTCTCTGCTCGTCGCTGTCCCAGGCTGCCAGCCACCACAGCTGATCCTCAGGCACTCCGGTCCCTCAGTCCAAGCCTCACGTCCGCCCTTCACTGCTCGATCCATCGGCATGGCACGTCCGCCGCACGGCACGCCCATCCTTCATCGCACCCAGTCCATCGGCACGGCACGTCTCAACTTGACCTTCACCTTGCCCTCGATCACTGTCTCCGTGCTCGACACCTGCACAACACAAGCCAAAGAACATGCGCATCAAACCCGTTGACAATCACTCATCACTCAGAGACTCGGCATACACCCATGTATCCGCAGTAGTCAAATAGGTTTCAAACTAACCAAATTCCACATGTCTATAGATTTTTATTTGAATGCAGGAATTTGGACCAAATTTGGATATATGGACGCACCAGAGGCCAAGCCCACTCACCAGGGCCCAAATGGGCCTAGGTGGGTGGCGCCCGCCACCCCTAGGTGGCGCCCGCCACTTGGTTGGCCCAAACCATCCCCCTGCCATGTCACTGATCCATGTGACCACCCCAAGGCCAAATCTTGGCCATTGGTCACTAGGTCGGTTTGATTGGAGGGCTACGGAGGGGAGAGGCGTGGATCATGACCTAAGTCGGTTGCTAGGACATGCAACCAACCTCCGAACCACCTTGGACAACCACCTGGAGGCCATAGGATCAACGACGAAGCATCCAACGGCTAGGGGATAGGCGGCCGCCAGCAGGTGGTGGCGCCCGCCACCTTACCTAACCCTAGGTCGGTTGGCTGCCCCCTATAAGTACCCCCCTCACTCCACAAGGCTATAAATACCCCCTGGTGGCACCACTTCATTTGTACCATCACACAGTACCATCCCAGAGAAACACCAAGCAAGAGAAGCAAGTGAGAGTTAGGTTAGAAGCTTAGAGAGCTTAGGCAAGTAGGTTAGCTAGTAGAGAGAGTATAGCTCTAGTGCCCTCGCTACAGCGTGGCTCTTAGTTTAGCACAGCTCAGCCTAAGTCCGTGGTATAAGGAGCGTAGAGCTTGCTAAGAGAGAAGCGGGTGCGAGCGACTGGCATCGGAGGTCGGTTGATTTCCGGCGTCTCTGGTCTGGTTTGCTCTCTTGTATCTCAGGTACATTTATCTTTATCTCAGTATTACTTTAAGCATTACTTTCAGTATTACTTTCAGTATTACTTTATCAAGTACCTTGAGTGTGACCTAGCTATCCTATAGTTCAATTCACTTAGCCATAGTAGTTAATCTCTAGTGAGCTTAGTGTTTGATCTTTGCCAATAGGTTGCTTAGTTAGTTTAGTGTTTATCTTATTAAGTCATGTATTTGCTCTGACATCCGCAAGGGTGTCTCTATTCAAAGCTAGGGTAGAGATAGTTAGAATATAGTTAAGCGTGGTGCTTAGTTATAGACTTACCTTCAGATACGGCTGGACCCCCAGATAGCTGTGGTAGCAAGCAGGTGGTGACAGCCCTATGCGCCTTGAATTCCACCACGTAGTTGGCCCAATATAACAGTAAGGCTCGTTGTGCTAGCGTTCAACCAAAGTAAGTGGTAAAGGCTAGTACGCCTCGATACTTGATAAGATAGGAATAAAACTTTACTCAACTTAGTTGCTTTATTGACTTTTGCCTGCCTTGCTTCGTAACTGTCTTGCTTCGTAGTTATCTTGCTTTGTGGTTATCTAGGAGTAGTTATTAGTTAGTAGTTAGTTACCCTAGTAAACCTATTCCCTTTATCTACCTATCCATCCACCTTACCTTAGCCATCCATTTCATCCTTACCTATCCATCCATATATTCTTTCTAGCCTTTCATCCCCTCTCTTCCCTTCTCTCCTTTTCCTTTTTCTTATTTCTTCGACTCTCATCCCCTCCTTGACTCGACTCATACACCACCCTAGCCTTCCCTTGGGATCAAATAAATCGACACCTGGTACTCCCAGGCGAAGTGCTACTACGATAGTTCTGTGCGCTTGCAGAATCTCCTCCTGGTAGATTGCATTCTCTCTAGCTAGCTCTTACTAGTGTCGGGATTGACAACCCCGCTTGACATTGGTAGATAGCTGCTTTAGCTCCACTCCTTTAGGTATAGTGACCGGTCTTGCTTCAAGCATTTCTGACACCGTTGCCGGGGATAGACTCCATAGTCTACTCGTAGTAACAACGTTAGCAAGTGCCAACAAGCATTCCTGGGCCGTTACCGAGGATAGTTGCCTAGCTCTATCTTTAGTGAAGCTAAGAACTACCAACATTTAGTAAAACAGCAACGCGAGGCTTGGTTACGGGCTTGTTATTACGTTCCTCTCATAGTGAAAAGTGGAAGTAATGTTTGCCTTTTGAGCCCCCGACTTGTCTTGCAAGGTTGTTCGACTTTTTAATACTTCGCGCCTCCCCTTGTCCGAGGTGGGGGTTAAGTTTGCTTTGTGAGCCCCTGGCGTGTTTTGCGAGGGTGCTCGACTTTTTTGGACTTCGCGCCTCCCCTTGTCTTAGGTGGAGGTGAAGTTTGCTTTGCGAGCCCCTAGCGTGTTTGGCGAGGGTGCTCGACTTTTTTGGACTTCGCGCTTCCCCTTGTCTTAGGTGGAGGTGAAGTTTGCTTTGCGAGCCCCTGGCATTTTTTGCGAGGGTGCTCGACATTTTTGGACTTTGCGCCTCCCCTTGTCTTAGGTGGAGGTGAAGTTTGCTTTGCGAGCCCCTGGCATATTTTGCAAGGGTGCTCGACTTTTTTGGACTTCGTGCCTCCCCTTGTCTTAGGTGGAGGTGAAGTTTACTTTTCCCAAGTTTGCTTCAAAAAAATTTGTGTTTCGAAGCAATCTTCGGGGGTTTTCATCGATTATAAGCGCTCTTGATGAAGAGTTGCTTTTTTTCGATGTTTATGGAGAAAAAGAAACAATTTGGAGTTTTGCTTTTTTGGGGGGTTTTTGCTTGTATGAATGATTTGGATGCTGCCGCGTTAAAAAACCTTACGCCCCTTCGTAAGGAAAAAGAGTGCAACTCCTTTGTTTTTATTACAAGCATGGTACTAAAAAACAAGAGAGAAAAAAGGCAAATTACATGTTGCGAGAGCTCGCTAAGGCTCCGCTATGGATAGTATTTGCGAAGGTCGTCAACATTCCAAGTGTGAGGCAGGCGGTTTCCTTCGCTATCAGAGATGTGATAGGACCCAGGACGATTGCATTCTACTATCAGGTATGGACCCGTCCATTTTGGCTGAAATTTTCCCACCATGTTGGCGTTTTGTTTCCGAATGAGGATGAGGTCACCCTTCTTCAAATCTTTGATTCTCACCTTTTTGTCTCTCCATTTTTTGGTTTCTTCTTGATACTTGCAAAGTTTGTGCACTGCGTTGTATCTCGTTTCCTCGAGCAAATCTTTATCAAGCAGCTAGTTTTGTTCATCTGATTCGAGGGTTGTTCTGAGAGAACCATATTTCAATTCTTCTGGTAACACAGCTTCTTCCCCAAATAGGAGCCTAAAAGGTGTGAATTTGGTAGCTCTGCATTCCGAAGTGTTATGGGACCAGGTGACCGAGGTTAGCTCTTCCGCCCACTTTCCCTTGGGCCTGCCTTGTAGTTTTTTGGATATGGCTTGGAAAATTGTTGCATTAGCTCTTTCAACTAGGCCGTTGGATTGAGGGTGCCGGACTGAGGCGAAGCACAAGATTGTTCTGATTTGAGTGCAAAATTCCATGAAGACTTCGCTGTTAAACTGAGTACCATTGTCGACGGTTAGGTGTTTGGGAACTCCAAATCGACAAACTATTTGTTGCCAGATGAACCTTTTTACGGCTAGAGAGGTGATGGAAACCAACGGTCTAGTTTCAATCCACTTCGTGAAGTATTCCACAGCTACCACTGCGTAGCGAAGGTTTCCTGGAGCTGTTGGTAGTGGACCGACGAGGTCCATTGCCCATCTTTGCAGGGGCCATGTTGGGCATATCAGAGTTGTTGGGGCACCTAGGGCGTTTTGCATTTTTGGTGTTAGTTGGCATCTGAAGGACCGGATTAGCGACCAGAGGGGGGTGAATGGGAGCCTCAAATTCAACTCGTGAATAGAATGGCCCTTGTCCCAGAAAATCACCCCAAAAGCTAAGACTCGAAACGACCGAAGAGTTCACGACCTACAAGTAGGTGGATACCCTAGGAGATGTCCTAGTGGTAAAGCGGAACCCCCGGAGAAACACCAAAACCAACTGCTAAAGCCTCGGAGCAAAACTGCACACTTAGCAGGTTCGCGGACTGTCCAGCGTCAAGGTCCCGGACTGTCCGGTGACTGCCGGACTGTCTGCGACTGGAGGTCCGGACTGTCCGCCGGCCACAGACCAGAAAATAGACTGTTCTGAAACAGTTCTGGTCAAGTCCCGGACTGTCCGCGGGTTTGTACCGCGGACCGTTCGCCGTTCACTCAATAGTGAACAGTCAGGGGGCTGCGCCTGACTGACTCGACCAAAACCCGACGCGCGGACAGTCCGCCGTTCGGGTCGCGGACTGTCCGCGACTGCACAGAGAACACGAACTGCACGGGTTCAAAAGCGAATCCGATTTGATCTCAACCAAAATGAAAGGGACTTTGATCAAACTCCTCCCAGATGTTCCTCTACGTATTGGGTTGCTAATCCTAAGAAATCATCGCACCAAACCAAGTCTATCAAGAGAAATCCGAGGATCACCGAAAAGGGGGAAAGAACGAAGAACGAACACGAAATCAACTCGATCTATGGATTCGTGAGGTTAGGAGAGAATTCCTCCAGTAGAAAGAAGGAGCTCACGACCATGAACAAATTGATTCAAGTGGAATCGAAGATCATCTCACGAAGAGGGAGAACGAGGCAAATCTCTGGGAGATGATAAACCAAAATGTGAAGAACATAAAACACAAGACACGATTTGATTCAATTTTAGCCAAAATTCCTCCACACGAGGAGACAACGAGAATACGGTCTCGTTTCCTTAAGTTCCCAAAACACAAAGACAAGATTGAGTCTTCCCTGCGGATCGCTAGCAGCGAGGTATGATTAGTACCTTAGCGGGGGCTAGAGAGAGAGAGAGAGAGCTCAGGAACAAATGACTGCTAGGATAGGGAGAGAGGAGGGGTGCCTCTCTTATTTATAGGCTAAAACAATAATCCCCTTTCTACCCCTAGATACAAGAGCGAAGCGGCCAACCCTAGGGGTATCCTGATCCAACTCACAAGAGCGAAGCGGCCAACCCTAGGGGTATCCCGATCCAACTCTGCTGATAGTTGATCTGACGACCACGCGCCTTCCTCACCCTTAGCTTCGCCTCAACGCAAGCCTCAGGATGCCACCACGTGCCGCCGAGTCGACCGCCACGCCTACCTCGTGGATAGCCTCGCCTCCGCGCCAGCCTCTCCACGCCGCCACGTGTCGACCGTCCTTTTTGCGGACCTCCCCCCGGTTTTGAGGCCGAAACCGGGAAACCTGGGCCTTCCCCCGGTTTTGAGGCTGAAACTGGGAAACCTGTCCTCAGGCTGAGTTTTGTGGCCCAAACTCAGAAACCGTGAGCCCAGGTTTTGAGGCCCAAACCTAGAAACCGTCCACGCCGAGTTTTGAGGCCCAAACTCGGAAACCGGCCACCCCGAGTTTTGAGGCCCAAACTCAGAAACCATCGAGGATAGCTTTTCGAGGCTCAGCTACCGAACCCGCGCCGTAGACGGGATGTGGTTTGCACACCCCGAGTTCCAGCACCGATGCCGGAGCATGTCCAGGCTCCACACCGGGCACAGTGCATTCGCCATCCTTCTCGGCCTCCTGCCAAGTGTCACGACGCCATCACCTTCCTCCCGACTCGGCCAATGCACCGCACATCCCCATGTGCTTTTGCTTGTCAATGCCACGTGCCAGCTACCACAGGTGGTCCTCAGGTCTCCCGGTCCGTCGGTCCAAGCTCCACGTGTGGCAGAACCTCCTGAATTAAGTGGCCCACATGCACCCATCATCGTTCTAAAGTCTTCTGATTGGCGTGCACGAGATCCAAATGACTCAAGAGATCTGTCGGTTGTCCTCAGGAAACCCGAATCATCCACGTTACATTCTTCTTAGGAATTCCCTCGTCAAGCATCACAGTATGACAACAGTTTTATAGATAAGATAAATCAGAGTAAAGCGGAAAGAGTATATATACATAGATCGAAACTTAGGTTTAAAAGTTTACAATCCATAAGTACTTATTACATCAAAGGTTCAGAACTTCATACTACAATACACACAAATTTTTGTTACTTGCCCAAGGTCAAACATCAGAGTCATTATCACTCTCTTCCACAAGAGTGAAGAAACATTGACCACCAAAAGGATGATCAATGAACTCACCTGCAACAAAGGTTAACAAACCTTGAGTACAAAAGTACTCACAAGACTTAACCGTCTAGAGAAGAGGAGAAGACTCAGGTATGAAGGCTATAGGGATTCAAGGTAAGGCTTTAGCAAGATCAAAACAATTCTTTTGCATAAAAGCTTACTAATAGTAAAGCCTATTTTCAAGTTTTAACTCAAAATTAAACTTTATAACTATCCCAAAGATTCTGCAACTTTCATAAGCATACCACATCTTTCGTTCTCATTTGATCAAGATTCCATTGATTACTACGGTGCGGGTCAGTGGATTGAGGCTCCATATCCGAGGAAACACGGCGATTCGAATCGTTTAAACCCAGCTGGGGATTCAGTACCACACGTCATATGTAGAACTTAATCTTGCATATGTCAACCCTATCTATAGATCCTCCCATACAAGAACGGGTCCAGCGTCACTCGAGAGTACAGTGCACCTCGTACCCGACTATCTCATAGCCCCGAGGGTACACGCTACTCCCGCCATCTCTCCACTCCCAGTACGCGGTTGGCCGTTCTCAAGTATCGGAATAGCTATAGACGAGGCTTACCACCGCATGTGGGCTGTACTCAAAGGTCTTAATCACAGCAGGCCAACAACGATAAGGTCCTATGTTGAGTAATCTTACAACAAGACTCCATTCTTGATGTAAGTTACTATCGTTATCAAGTTATCTCAAGATTCATGATTTCCATAACATAGCAACCATTTTTAAAAGCACCTACTTTTATGAAGTAGTGAAGCATGGCTAAGCATGCTAAGCATTTTCATAAAGCGGGTATCAAGGTTAAGTATTGGAAATCCTCAAGTTTGGTAATGCATCAATTAGGGTTCACTCAACTCCTATTCACTTAATGCATCATATTAACTCAAATGATATCAATAAATTTAAAAAAATACAGGGATAGGTTTAATGTCTAGGGCTTGCCTTGTTGATTAGCGAAGTCCGGAGATTCTGAAAAACCAGAAGAATCCACACACTCAGGAGAAACCCACTGAGGATCTGGTCCTTCCGAAACGAGATCTACACGTAGAAGTGCATATGCATGATCAATGAGATGCTTATGATATGATCATGGTAAAGATGGAAATTTTCTAAGCTGTAGACAATTATTCGTACAATCTTTCATCATGGTAAAGTTGCAAAGCAACAAAACAATTTAGCTATTAAACTACATATTATTACTTAAGCAAATTTTATTATCTCTATTAAGCAAGGTTAGGTAACTAACAAGCAACAAAAGGTCATTAGCATAAAGGAATCCATAACCAGGGAGCAAATCATGCTAATGTTACGCTGGTTGTCAAACAATCCAAAATTCACACAAACCTAAAGTAATTACTATTTCTATTGATTTTATAAGTCATTTAAATAGCCTTTTACTTATGAACAAATCATACTTATTCAAATAGAGCTGAAATTAATCATGAAGGTAGATATCAGTGACATAAACTCACATGTCAAATTTCATGATTTTTGGTGAAACACAAAAAATCACATAATTTATCAAATTTGCATTTATTAATTAAAGTGCATATTTAATTGTCAAAGTAAAATTATTCAAAACACAAGTTTTATAATTTTTATATTAGCACAGACATGTTATTAGCTTACATGTAAAATTTCACAATTATAGAGCTATAGAAAAATTATAACAAAAATAACAATATTAGCTACTTTGCATAAAGCCATAAAAGAAAAACTTCATTCTAGCCCAAACTGGGCTTTCGCCCAGTCCGGCGCGGCGCCAGCGCACGCGAAGACAGGCCCAGCCTGGCTCCCGCCCGCGCGCTCTGGCACTTTTGCAGAAAGCCTTCGGCTTAACGAAACTAACCCGCAGTCCAAGACACTATTAAATGAGTCACGGACTTTGCAACTAACACCCTGATACTTATCGTCTTCGCAACCGGGAGGTCCTCGACCCTGGCCCGAGCGAGAACGGCGGCGCACCGAGCGCCGGCCAACTCCGGCCAGTAGAGACCTAACGGACGCGAGCATCATCACCGGCAGGTCACCCGCGGCCGATAGAGCCCCTAACCCTAAACACTACTACTCCAGTGAGGTCGGGCCACGCACGGCGGCGGACCGAACCGCGGCGGAGCTATTCCAGCGAACTCAGGCCGGTAGCAGTAGAACGGAGGGGCTAGGAAGCTTCAGTAGCTCACCCTGATGCTGGCCACGTAGTTGGTTCAAGCGGAGGATGAACGGGAAGGCGAGGTCCATGGAGCAGTGGCTCGCAGTGGCGAACTCCAGCGAGGCAAGCGATGTTCCGGCGAGACCTGAGCACCAAATGGAAAACCACCAAGCCGATCAGTAACCTGGGATCAAGACGAAGCAGAAACACAAGACAGGGAGAAGAGGAGTGCCCAGTTGGGCTGACCACGGTGAGGTCGAGCTCGCGGCGATTTTGCCCGGCGGGAAGAAAAACGGCGAGTACGAGCTCTCTGAGGCAATAGGTTAAAGGGATGGGCTCTGGAGATGCGCAAGGAGGTAAGGGAGTTATAGTCTCGGTCAAATTGGATGAGGATGCTTGGTGTGCGGTGAATTTGGATTTGGATGGAGGTAAGTCCGTCGGTGCCCAAGGTGGCAAGACGGCGATGGCGAGCGCAGGAGGAGACGCCACGACGCGAGGGAGAGCGCCAGCAGCTGCATGACATTGCCACGAACACGGTTGCAAGCTCATTCGGGAGAGATCGATGCCTATCGCGCTGGCGTCGTCGATCAAAGATCGGCCTCCACCGCCATGAACAGGGAAAAGAAACTTATCCCCCCCTTCTCCTTTATACCCTTTCGGTTTATTTGAAATTACTTCAGATTTTTGAATATATTAGTTGAAAATATGTTAGAACATCATCAATATGTTCAGAAATTAATACTTAGAACCATCTTTTATTATTTGCAACATATCAGAATATGACTTAGATTTTGAATTAAGGGTTTGCAAATCAAAAGAGGGCAAAATTAGAGGCAAAATGGTATTTTCAGCCATTACTTCTGATTTTTGCGAATAAGAACTTGAAAAACTTTATACATCAAAGTTGATCTTTATCCAAAATGGAGCAACTTTGCTTTTTGAAGATACTCAAATTCTTTTTAGATTTTGATTGCTATTAAAGGGGATAAATAGGATTTTTTGAATTAATTAAACTATTTAATTGAATTTCAACCAAATTTGAATTATAACTCAATGGTGCTTGAAACATGTTCCAAACACACCATTGAGACATAATACCAAGATTTGGTAAAGATTCCATTACTATATTAGAAATTACCATAATACCCTTATAGAGCATAAAAGTATTATTCACACATAAGAAACATAAACTAGGGTTTTAAACTTAAGCACTTCTTATCAACTAAGCACAAGCATGATGAATTAAACTTGTTTTTAGTGAATGCATAATTAGGTTATCAACTCAAATGAAATGCCAGTGCATATGATGACATGTCAGGTTTTATTCTGCTTAACACCAGAGTGTTACAGCTCTTTCCCCCCCTAAAAGAAATCTCGTCCCGAGATTTAACCTGTAGGCTAACTAATGGAAAAGGAAATGTGTCAGACACTTCCATTACTAACCTTTACATAAAACCGGGATAGGTCATCATATAACAGATCAAAGACTACACAGAAGAAAGAAACTCAGGAAAACTTTCTAAGAGAAACTCTTCTGACTCCCACGTGGCTTCATCTTCCGTATGTTGATTCCATTGAACCTTGTAGAACTTGACAGTTCTTTTTCGAGTGACTCGATCTTTCTGGTCTAGAATCTTGATAGGATACTCTGAGTATGTCAGATCAGGCTCTAACTCAATCTCTTCAACATGAATAACATGATCAGGCACTTGAAGACATTTTTTTTAACTGAGAGACATGGATACATTATGAACTAATGATAGCTGTGGTGGTAAATCAAGTTGATATGCCACCTTTCCACATCTTTTAAGAATCTGATAGGGACCTATATATCGTGGTGCCAACTTTCCTTTGATTCCAAATCGAGTAACTCCTTCATCAATGATACCTTGAGATAGACATAATCACCAACTTTAAAGGTAAGAGACTGTCGTCTCTTCAGCATAACTCTTTTGCCTGGATTGTGCTTTCTTCATGTTCTCTCGAATCAATCTGACTTTTTCTTTAGCTTCTTTGACTAAGTCAACTCAAAGAGACTACGTTCTCCAGGTTCAGACCAACTTAACGGTGTTCTGCATCTTCTGCCATACAGAGCTTCAAATGGTGCCATCTTAATGCTCTCTTGATAACTATTATTGTAAGAGAACTCTGCTAAAGGCAAACATTCATCCCATTTCTCTGAATAATTGAGTATACGGATCTTAACATATCTTCTAAGATCTGATTAACTCTTTCAGTCTGACCCCCAGTCTGTGGATGATACGCTGTACTATGCAAAAGCTTGGTACCCAAAGACTCATGTAAATTCCTCCAGAAAACATTGACAAACTGTGTCCCTCTATCAGACACGATAGTCTTTGGAATGCCATGCAAACTTACAATTCTGTCAAAAATATCTGGCATAGGTAGATGCTGGATATGCTATTTTAACAGATACGAAATGAGCTGATTTAGTCAGACGATCAACAATGACCCATATGGAATCAAACCCTTTTGATGTTCTGGGCAGACCCACTATAAAGTCCATACTAATGTCATCCCCCTTCCAAGATGGAATTGGCAATGGTTGCAACTCCCCAGCAGACCTAAGATGCACTGCTTTTACTTTCTGACAAGTATCACATTTAGCTACATAACTAGCAATTTCAAGTTTCATCTTAGTCCACCAGAATCTCTGTTTCAGATCATGAAACATCTTATTACTGCCTGGATGTACTGAAAATCTTGTTGCATGAGCTTCATCAAGAATCTGCTTTCTGAGTTCAGGAACCTTTGGAACTACTAACCGATCCTTAAACCAAATCACTCCAGCTTCATCTATTTGAAATTGGAATTCTGCTTAGAGTAAACCTTTTCTTTCAGATGGATCATACCCTTGCTTTCCTTCTGGGCTGCAATGATCTATCTTTAATGGATGATTGAACGTCACATTTGCAAGATTTCCTTGTGGAATCATTTCAAGGCTTAACCTTTCAAACTCATAGCACAGGGTAATATCTATCGGCTTGACTTCTAGACAATTGCAATGACCCTTTCGACTAAGTGCATCTGCCACCAACATTGGCTTTACCTGGGTGATAGTGCACTTCAATATCATAATCTTTTATCAGTTCTAACCATCTTCTCTGATGCATATTCAACTCGGACTGAGTGAAGATGTATTTCAAGCTTTTATGATCAGTGTATATGTGACAAATATTACCCAACAAATAATGTCGCCAGATCTTTAGAGCATGGACTACAGCTGCCAACTCTAGATCATGTGTTGGATAATGTTCTTCGTGCCGCTTAAGTTGTCGTGAAGCATAGGCAATAACTCTGCCTTCTTGCATCAGTACACACCCAATGCCTTTGCCTGAAGCATCACAATAAACATCAAAGATTTTTCAATGTCTGGCTGAGCTAAAACTGGTGCAGTTGTCAAAAACTTTTTCAGAGTCTGAAAAGCTTCTTCACATTCCGTTGACCATACAAACTTGGTGTCATTCTTTAACAGTGTTGTCATTGGTTTAGAGATCTTGGAGAAGTCAGGGATAAATCTATGATAATACCCTGCTAATCCTAAGAAATCCGAACTTGATGTACTGACGTTGGTGACTTCCAGTCAAGAACTTCTTGGACTTTGCTTGGATCTCTGCAACACCCTTCAGCTGACAGAACATGACCCAAGATTGAACTTTGTCTATCCAGAACTCACATTTACTGAGATTTAGCATATAACTGATGTTCTCTCAGGCGAGTCAACACTATCCTGAGATGTTCTGCATGCTCTTCTTTGGTTTTGGAATACATAAGAATGTCATCAATAAACACAACCACGAACTTATCTAGCTCTAGCATAACACTGAATTCATCAAATCATGAAGTGTGCTGGGGCATTGGTCAGACCAAAAGACATGACTAGATATTCATATAGACCATATCTAGTAGTGAATGCTGTTTTCGGAACATCTTCTGGTTTGATCTTGATCTGATGATACCCCGATCTCAAATCTATCTTCGAAAATACCTTGCACACCAGCAAGTTGATCAAAAAGAAGATCAATTCGGGGCAAAGGATACTTGTTTTTGATTGTCACTTCATTCAAGGACGATAATCAACACATAGCCTCAAGGTATGTCCTTCTTCTTTACAAAGATCGCTGGACAACCCCTTGGTGATGAACTGGGTCGAATGAAACCTTTATCTATCAAACTTGCAACTGAGTTTTCAACTCTGCTAACTCTTTTGGTGGCATTCTATAAGCTCTCTTGCTATGTGTGCAGTTCCTGGTTTGAGTTCTATTTCAATTCCACATCACGATCAGGTGGCAGACCAGGTAAATCTTCTGGGAACACATCAGGAAACTCACAGACCACCGGAATGTGTCTTGGATTTCCTTGACAGAGTAGCACACACTCGCTCAATTGCCATTGCCCTCTTAAGAGTAGGAAGATGGATAAGAAGTTGAGATTTGTTATTAGGTAAGTTGAGCTTGATGGTTCTATTCAAGGTGTCTATATCACTGCACCTCTTTGGTTCATCTAGTTCATACCCAAGATCACATCTATACTTGGATCTTTAAAAACTATCATGGAGGTTGGAAATATATTCCACCCAGATCTATAGGTACCTGATGTACCATTTCCTTAGTACATATAGTCGACCCCAGGTGACTATATAAAGAATTTATCTTTGTTTCACCAATAGGTATATTATACTTCTCCGCAAATGTTCTATTCATGAAAGTATGTGATGCACCAGAATCAAAAGTGTTTGCTGGGTGTTTGAGCATAGGGAACATACCAAGCATAACAGGTTCTCCTTCAGGAAGCTTCTATCTATCTGTGTATGGAAAACCTTTCCTTTTTTCTGAGTACCCTTACCCTTCTGATTGCTCTGTGCATTACCCTTGTTCTGGTTTGCTTGTTGATTTCCTGCTGGCCTTGGTACATTGGAATTGGAAACATTCTGCCTTGGATAAGGACAATCACGAGAGAAATGTCCAAGCTTTCCACAATTGTAACATGGATAATTTGTAGCTTGTGGCACTGGTGGACGAATAGCAGGAACATTCTGCTAACGTTGAACATTAAAAGGCATAGCAGGCCTTGCAAAAGTACTCTGAAAATTCTGTTGCTGAGGCGGACGGTACGGTGGACGATAAGATGGGCGGAACTGTTGGACTGGATGATATACGAGCCTCTGATGCTTCTTGTTGCCGCCAGATGATCCAAACCCTGATGCAAATCCCTTCTTTTTCATAGCATCCTTATGCTTGCGATTCTTTTCTTCACTAGCTATAGCAACATTCACTGTCTCATGATAATTCATATTACCAGAAGTTGTCATCATAGACTAAAGCTTTGTATTCAGTCCTCTCATGATACATGCCTTCTTCTTTTCATCAGTGTTGACTTGGTCAAGTCATATTCGGACAGATGATTAAACTTCCCAATGTACTGCATAACTGGCTCATCTCCCTGACGGAGAGCTAAGAACTCTTCAAGCTTCATCTTCATAACTCCTCTGGAATATAATGAGCCCTGAAGGCCTCCTTGAATTCAGCCCCAAGTGATTCGGTGTCGGCTGGTTTTACAGCTAGTAAATTTGCCCACCAAACCCCTGCGGCTCCCTCGAAGTTGCTGAGCTGCAAAGCTGGCTTCTGGACTTCAGTACAATTTATAAACTGAATTTTTTGTCCATGGTGCGGAGCCAATCATCAGCTTCAAGAGGTTCCTCAGCTTTAGTGAACACTGGAGGACGCGTATCAGTGAAATCGACATAAGTTGTCTCTTCCTCTGTTTGTTACGGCCACGACCACGTTGACCACCATTCTGATTTTGTGCTAACAGAGTTTTGCATTGACCAATGCTGCAATGCATCAGCCAAAGAAGGTGGAACTGGTGGTGCATTAGGGATATCATCCCCAGCATGGAAGCACTAGTGCCACACGAGTGTTAACAGGCATCTGTTTAAACAAACCATAGCTTAGATTAACATTCATATTTATACATCATAACATGCATACCATGCTCAACTTATTTATCATACAAGTCCGCTCTTGGGCAGGACTACTGACACCACTATCTTGCACATCTGACCATACTAGAGGTTTTCTGACTAACTAGGTTACAAAGTCAGAAGGGTCACACTAGGATACATCTCATGTCTACTCAACCTCTAGGTCTATCACTCTTCCCCAGATAAGACTTCATACTCCACCGGCTCTAACTCCTCATCTTCTTCTTCCTCTGCTTCCACCTCAGATTCCGTCGCTGGAGTAGGTGGCGTAGCAGGTTCTGGCTGCAACTGTGCAGTCAGCTCCTCCACCTGCCTATGAAGTCAGCATGATGGATCTGCATGAGGTTCTGATTGTCCCTCATTACATCTACTCGGGTTCGTGCCCGATTCCTCTGTTCGACGGCCTTCCTCCACTTACACTCATACTCTTGATGTTGCTCGTGGTGGTATTGCAACTGCTCACGTAACTCTTCCTTCTCTCTGGTGCCCCTCATCCTTTCTCCATTTGCCCTTGCCAACTCCATGTACAGGCGGTCTACTTCCGCCTGAAGTTGTGACGAGGCACTGTTACTTCTTCCTTCACCTTCTTCATAAGCCACCACTGGCTGGTTGCTCCCCACACTATCTGCGGGTTCATCATCTCTTGGGCAAGAACGTGTCGAGGAACACCTCGAGGTCCGGTACACTTGCGTGCAGTCTGTTTGGTACGGACCATCTGCTAAAATATTTATATTTTGAATATTAGAACTATATATGTTCCAAGATTAAGAGACAGAGTTTTATATTAGATGGACATATAGACTCTATTTAGATACAACTTCTAAGAGGGAAAGTTAATTATATGTTATCAATCATGATGCATGAATCGTACTTACAAACAAACACACATCAAACAATAATTACTTTAAAGTAGTCACTTATAATAAAAGTGAATAACTTTCTTTTCACAATTAGGGCAATATTATATTGTTATAAGTATTGTTCCTTAGATATAAATATCACCATAACTAAAAACATATCCATTTAGATAGAAGGATAAGTCTAAAGAATGAATTAAGGCAAGTCAGAAGAATAAGACAAGTCTTAGAAGCAATTTGGACTCAAACTAATTTGAAATTTAGTTTGACTCAAAACTTTTGAAGTTTTCAAAAATGAATACTGTTATACTTTCTAAGGGAACCTGCTCTGATACCAGCTGTGGCAGAACCTCCTAAATTAAGTGGCCCACATGCACCCATCATCGTTCTAAAGTCTTCTGATTGGCGTGCATGAGTTCCAAATGACTCAAGAGATCTGTCGGGTGTCCTCGGGAAACCCGAATCATCCACGTTACATTCTTCTCAGGAATTCCCTCGTCAAGCATCACAGTATTACAACAGTTTTATAGATAAGATAAATCAGAGTAAAGCGGAAAGAGTATATAACATAGATCGAAACTTAGGTTTAAAAGTTTACAATCCATAAGTACTTATTACATAAAAGGTTCGGAACTTCATATTACATATACCACACAAATTTTTGTTACTTGCCCAAGGTCAAACATCAGAGTCATTATCACTCTCCTCCACAAGAGTGAAGAAACATTGACCACCAAAAGGATGATCAATGAACTCACCTGCAACAAAGGTTAACAAACCTTGAGTACAAAAGTACTCAACAAGACTTAACCGTCTAGAGAAGAGGAGAAGACTCAGGTATGAAGGCTATAGGGATTCAAGGTAAGGCTTTAGCAAGATCAAAACATTTCTTTTGCATAAAAGCTTACTAATAGTAAAGCCTATTTCAAGTTTTAACTCAAGATTAAACTTTAAACTATCCCAAGATTCTCCAACTTTCATAAGCATACCACATCTTTCGTTCTCATTTCATCAAGATTCCATTCATTACTACGGTGCGGGTCAGTGGATTGAGGCTCCATATCCGAGGAAACACGGCGATTCGAATCGTTTAAACCCAGCTGGGGATTCAGTACCACACGACATATGTAGAACTTAATCTTGCATATGTCAACCCTATCTATAGATCCTCCCATACAAGAACGGGTCCAGCGTCACCCGAGAGTACAGTACACCTCGAACCCGACTATCTCATAGCCCCGAGGGTACACGCTACTCCCGCCATCTCTCCACTCCCAGTACGCGGTTGGCCGTTCTCAAGTATCGGAATAGCTATAGACGAGGCTTACCACCGCATGTGGGCTGTACTCAAAGGTCTCAATCACAGCAGGCCAACAACGATAAGGTCCTATGTTGAGTAATCTTACAACAAGACTCCATTCTTGATGTAAGTTACTATCGTTATCATTATCTCAAGATTCATGATTCCATAACATAGCAACCATTTTTAAAAGCACCTACTTTTATGAAGTAGTGAAGCATGGCTAAGCATACTAAGCATTTTCATAAAGCGGGTATCAAGGTTAAGTATTGGAAATCATCAAGGTTGGTAATGCATCAATTAGGGTTCACTCAACTCCTATTCACTTAATGCATCATATTAACTCAAATGATATCAATAACTTTATAAAATACAAGGATAGGTTTAATGTCCGGGCTTGCCTTGTTGATTAGCGAAGTCCGGAGATTCTGAAAAACCAGAAGGATCCACACACTCAGGAGAAACCCACTGAGGATCCAGTCCTTCCGAAACGAGATCTACACGTAGAAGTGCATATGCATGATCAATGAGATGCTTATGATATGATCATGGTAAAGATGGAAATTTTCTAAGCTGTAGACATTTATTCGTACAATCTTTCATCATGGTAAAGTTGCAAAGCAACAAAACCATTTAGCTATTAAACTACATATTATTACTTAAGCAAATTTTATTATCTCTATTAAGCAAGGTTAGGTAACTAACAAGCAACAAAAGGTCATTAGCATAAAGGAATCCATAACCAGGGAGCAAATCATGCTAATGTTACCCTGGTTGTCAACAAATCCAAAATTCACACAACCTAAAGTAATTACTATTTCTATTGATTTTATAAGTCATTTAAATAGCCTTTTACTTATAACAAATCATACTTATTCAAATAGAGCTGAAATTAATCATGAAGGTAGATATCAGTGACATAAACTCACATGTCAAATTTCATGATTTTTGGAGAAACACAGAAAATCACATAATTCATCAAAGTTGCATTTATTAATTAAAGTGCAGATTTAATTGTCAAAGTAAAATTATTCAAAACACAAGTTTTATATTTTTATATTAGCACAGACATGTTATTAGCTTACATGTCAAATTTCAATTACAGAGCTATAGAAAAATTATAGCAAAAATAACAAATTAGCTACTGTGCATAAAGCCATAAAAAAAAACATCATTCTAGCCCAAACTGGGCTTTCGGCCCAGTCCGGCGCGGCCCAGCGCACGCGAAGCAGGCCCAGCCTGGCTCCCGCCCGCGCGCTCTGGCACTTTTGCAGAAAAGCCCTTCGGCTTAAACGAAACTAACCCGCAGTCCAGACACTATTTAAATGAGTCACGGACTTTGCAACCAACACCCTGATACTTATCGTCTTCGCAACCGGGAGGTCCTCGACCTGGCCCGAGCGAACGGCGGCGCACCGAGCGCCGGCCAACTCCGGCCAATAGAGACCTAACGGACGCGAGCATCATCACCGGCAGGTCACCCGCGGCCGATAGAGCCCCTAACCCTAAACGCTACTACTCCAGTGAGGTCGGGCCACGCACGGCGGCGGACCGAACCGCGGCGGAGCTGTTCCGGCGAACTCAGGCCGGTAGCAGTAGAACGGAGGGGCTAGGAAGCTTCAGTAGCTCACCCTGATGCTGGCCACGTAGTTGGTTCAAGCGGAGGATGAACGGGAAGGCGAGGTCCACGGAGCAGTGGCTCGCAGCGGCGAACTCCGGCGAGGCAAGCGATGTCCGGCGAGACCTGAGCACCAAATGGAAAACCACCAAGCCGATCAGTACCTTGGGTCAAGACGAGTGAAACCAAGACAGGGAGAGTAGAGGAGTGCCCAGTTGGGCTGACCACGGTGAGGTCGAGCTCGGCGGCGATTTTGCCCGGCGGAAGAAAACGGCGAGTACGAGCTCTCTGAGGCAATAGAGGTTAAAGGGATGGGCTCTGGAGATGCGCAAGGAGGTAAGGAGTTATAGTCACGGTCAAATTGGATGAGGATGCTTGGTGTGCGGTGAATTTGGATTTGGAAGGAGGTAAGTCCGTCGGTGCCCTAGGTGGCAAGACGGCGATGGCGAGCAGGAGGAGACGCCACGACGCGAGGGAGAGCGCCAGCAGCTGCGTGACATTGCCACGAACACGTTGCGAGCTCATTCGGGAGAGATCGATGCCTATCGCGCTGGCGTCGTCGATCAAAGATCGGCCTCCACCGCCATGAACAGGGAAAGAAACTTATCCCCCCCTTCTCCTTTATACCCTTTCGGTTTATTTTGAAATTACTTCAGATTTTGAATATAAGTTGAAAATATGTTAAAATATCAAATGTTCAGAATTCAATACTGAACATCTTTTATTTTTGCAACATATGCAGAATATGCTTAGATTTGAATTAGGGTTTGCAAATCAAAAGGGGACAATTAGGGCAAATGGTATTTTCACCATTACTTCTGATTTCGAATAAGAACTTGAAAAACTTTATACATCAAGTTGATCTTTATCAAAAATGGAGCAACTTTGCTTTTTGAAGCATACTCAAATTCTTTTTAGATTTTGATTGCTATTAAAGGGGATAAAATAGGATTTTTGAATTAATTAAACTATTTAATTGAATTTCAACCAAATTTGAATTATAACTCAATGGTGACTTGAAACATGTTCCAAACACACCTTTGAGACATAATACCAAGATTTGGTAAAGATTCCATTACTATATTAGAAATTACCATAATACCCTTATAGAGCATAAAGTATTATTCACACATAAGAAAACATAAACTAGGGTTTTAAACTTAAGCACTTCTTATCAACTAAGCACAAGCATGATGAATTAAACTTGTTTTTAGTGAATGCATAATTAGGTTATCAACTCAAATGAATGCCAGTGCATATGATGACATGTCAGGTTTTAGTCTGCTTAACACCAGAGTTTACACACATTCCGCCCTATCACTGCTCCGGTCCATCGGCACGGTACGGCCCTACTTGACCTTCACCTCCCTTCGCCACTGCCCGAGCTCCGCACCTGCCACATCAATACAATGCCAAGAGAACCTTTTGCCCGTTGATCGATCAACTCATCACTCACAAGGGAACCACAAGGGCACATATCACCTGTGTTCTCAATCTCCCCCTTGATGTGGCATCGTCAACTCATAGTAACCGTAACCAAAATAAAAGAAAAGCAAATTAGATAGAAGGAGAAAAACTCACTCGAATGTCCAAAGCCAGAGAAAAGCCGAAGAAGAACATCTCGAGTTAAGGCAAAGCTTGTCCCCAAAGACATGGGCAACGGTTTGACACAACCAAGCAAGAAATCAGAGCAATCATCTCATCAAGGAGCAAAACTCGATCAAAATCAGAGCACAAGACTTGGTTCCCAAAGACATGGGCAACGGCTTGACGCAACCAGTCAAAAGCAAGCTAGTCCTCAAGAAGAGGCAAGAAAAGGGCTCAACAACCTAGCTGAAGGCTCGATACCAAACGAAGACTGCATAAGAAGCAGCTACTGCTAGTCCCTCAAGATAGAGGCACAGAGGCTCAACACAACAACCAGCATAAGGCCGATACCAATCAAGAGCCATCAAAACATGGTGAAAACAACAAAAAGATCTATCCAATAAAGCCAACTCGGAGCGGGCAGAAAGACTCCCCCTTACTCAAAGAACTCCCCCTCAGCAAGTGAAGCATAAATTGCAAATGTCACCACAGAAAGTCTAAAAAATCTCATCATTGGAGACATTCTCCCCCTTGGGGGCAATTTGCAATCAAAACAGAGGGAAAAAGGACTCAAGTAAGTAAAACGGAGCTAGGTCATGCCTATCGTAGTCAAGCAATGCATAAATTTAAAAATGCAAGTTAGCAGCTTCAGTATATACTCAAAAGAGTGAAAGAATGCTCTAAGGAGTGCTGATCCGACTACAAAGCAACATGCAAAAATGCTAGCAAGACTCATACTGATCACCAATATAAAATATGAATGCCACAAGCTAAAGAGCAGTTTTAAGCCGGTCAGAAAGTAGTTTCCATCATCACCATCAACTAGCACTAACATGGTCACCATCAAAATAGCACTAAACATGTATAGACAGGAAGTCAAACAAGCGCTAAACATGTATACAAGGTGAACTACCCCTAGCACAGTTCAATCATCATGCTATAGACTGAAACATTGACTTGTGTTTTCAGATTTTATCGGAGAATTGCAGCGGTAATAACACAAGTTTAAATTCAGCATGTGATTGCGAGAGGTTGAAAGCCTGTCATTGCCTAACTTTTCAACCGTGCTAAGCCTATGCATATGCAATCGGAAGCATAAAGCATCGGTTTCGGTCTTACACTACACGACTCAAGTTTAACTCAAAGTGCTATGAGAAACAGTCTCGATACCATGATGTGTTGACAGAGCAATCCCATCTCGATCTTTTCAATTCACTAATACTTGGTTCATTTTAAACAGAGTACGAACAATCCAAGCAAGTGAAAGACTCAGAACTAGAGACATAGCAACCTAGCATATATGAAATAGCTCAAGTGACCTCAACAGATCCTACACATGCTAGGTACCAATCTCAATGGTGAACATGTATCAAATTTTAAGTTCATTACTCATGTTCAATCGTTCTAAAAAAAATAGCTTAGCTCACAAAATGTAGCAGTGATCATGGAGAGCCTAAGCTACAGGCATCATCAAATATCATCGAAGCATACACTAATCAGAGCATAAATTCATTCTAAGGAATATAGACATGAAGCTTGAAAATGCAAGATGTATGCATGATGAAGTCAGAATCGGAGCCAAAACAGAACCAGAAAGACTCAAGACCCAAAAACAAAAAGAAATAGAAAGTCAGTCTATGGTACAACTAGCAAAATGCTTCCCCCATCTACAAGGGGAAACACACACCAAGCTCACCTCTCAACCTAGCAAAGTTGAGAGATCCAAAGGCTTGGTGAAAAATATCCGCAACCTGGTTATGGGTGTCTACATGCCTAAGATCAATGTCGCCTTTCTCATAGTGATCACGAAGAAAGTGAAAGCGAACATCGATGTGTTTGGTCTTGGAGTGAAGAACAGGGTTCTTTGCTACACTAATGGCTGAAGTGCTGTCGCAAAGCAAAGGGACCCAACTAAAATCTAGACCAAAGTCACGCAATGTAGCAACCATCCATAAAAGCTGCGAAGCACAAGAAGCAGCGACAACATACTCGTCTTCTCTAGTAGACTGGGCTACATTCGACTGTTTGCGAGATGACCACGAAACCAAAGAAGAGCCAAGAAACTAACAAGTCCCAGAAGTAGACTTGCGCTCAAGCCGACAACCGGCAAAATCCGCATCAGAATAACCACAATGCGAGAGGTTCGAAGAAGAGGAATACCAAAGTCCGAACTCTGGAGTGTATCGGAGGTACCTCATGATGCGCTTGACCGCTTGCTTGTGGGAAGTCCGAGGGGATGCCTGAAAACGAGCGCACAGACACACAGAAAACTGTATATCCGGCCTCGTCGTCGTCAGGTACAGGAGCGAGCTGATCATGCTCCTGTACTCCTTCTGGTCAAACGGCTCTCCGTCCTGGTCCGCATCCATCGAGCAGCAGTCGTCGGCCATGGGCGTCGTAAGAGGCTTGGCCTCGCCCATGTCGAATTTCTTCAGGACGTCCTTCGTGTATTTTCCTTGATGCACGAACGTCCCGTCTCGGGTTTGCTTCATTTGCAACCCGAGGAAGAAAGTCAACTCGCCCATCATACTCATCTCAAACTCCCTACTCATAGTATCTGAAAACTTGGCAACAAGCGCATGAGAGGAGCCACCAAAGATGATATCATCCACGTATATGGACAACAGGGTATCGTTGCCTTGCTTGAGGAGAAACAAAGTTCTATCGACCCGTCCCGTTTAAAAACCTGGAGAGTAAAAAGGTTTTCAACCGACATACCACGCTCTCGGGGCTTGTTTCAAACCTTACAAGCTTTTGAAAGATTATAAACATGGTTTGGAAACTTGGGATCCCCGAAACCAGGGGGTTGCCTAACATAAACCTCTTCTTTCTATATACCCATGCAAGAAGGAACTCTTGACATCCATCTGGTATGTAAAGCTTAAAACCTTCGAAGCAGCAAAGGCTAGAAGGATTCTAATGGCTTCTAAACGGGCTACAGGGGCAAAGGTTTTCATAGTCTATTCCTCTTTCTGGCAGAAGAAACCCTAGGCTACTAGTCTAGCCTTGTTCCTCACTACCATCCCATCCTCACCCTCTTTGTTTTTGAAAAACCCATTTGGTACCTATAGGGTGGCATTTTGGTGGAGGTGGAACTAGGGTCCAAACTTGGTTTCCCTCAAAGTTTTCTAACTCCTCATGCATGGCATTGACCCAGTTAGGATCAGAAAGTGCGTGTCCAACATCTTTGGGCTCAAAAGAAGCAACAAATGTAGAATGAAGCAGTGAGAGATTTCATACGCTCGCGACTGCGTGACTCGCTGTCGATGCGCCGATCATCTGACGCGGAGGGTGAACTTGCTGAACGCTTCGGGGTGCTTGCCTCGCCGAAGTTGCCTCCCCCTCACCAGATGCTGTCGCTCCCTCAGGGCAGCGGGTGCTCGCTGGAGAGGTGGCTCAAGAGGACCCCAAGAAGAAGATGTCGTGGGATCAGGTCCTCGAGCTGAAGTAGTCGTCACAGGGTCGACGGGGGCAGCCAGTGGAGTTGGCTCGGGATCACCCCAATCGGCATTCTCCTACTTCTCCTCCACAAAGATGGTCTCTCCCAGCTCTGTTCCTGCAACATCAAAAAGAAGAAAACAAGGCATAGTTTCGTCGAATTGTGACCTCGCAGGTCTCCACTATCCGGTTAGTCTCAAGGTTAAGAACTCGATAAGCACGTGAATAAGAAGCATAACCAAGAAAGACCCCATCAGCAGAGCGAGATTCAAATTTGTCCAAATTGCCTTGCTTCAGGATAAAGCACTTGCACCCAAACACCCGAAAATGAGATACCTTGGGAACCCGTCCAAAACGCAACTCATAAGAAGTCTTTTTCATGAACGCACGAAGAAAGATGCGATTTGAAACATGGCAAGCGGTGTTGATCGCCTCGGCCCAAAAATGCCTAGGAGTCCTATGCTCATCGAGCATCGTCCTGGCCATCTCAACAAGGGTCCGGTTCTTGCGCTCAACAACACCGTTCTGCTGAGGGACATAAGGAGAAGAAAACTGATGCTCGATTCCATTAGAAGAACAGAAAGAGGCAAACTGTGAGTTATCAAACTCAGTACCATTATCGCTACGAATAGCTCTAATGGTATCAGGGGGAACTCAGTTTCCAACCTCAAGATCAAATCACGAGCAAAAGAAAAGCTTCATCCTTACCCTCCATGAAAACACCCAAGAGTACCTCGAAAAATCGTCAACGATCACTAGAACGTACCACTTCCCACCCGCTGAGCAAACCCGAGCTGGACCAACTGTGTCCATGTGAAAAAGCTCGCCGGGTCGCTTGGTCATCACCTGATTAACAGGTGGGTGGGAAGCAGCAACCATCTTCCCGTGACGACAAGGATGGCAAACAAGGTCCTTCTGAACTTAAGCTTGGGCAATCCTTGGATTAGGCCAAGTGAGCTAAGTCTTGCAAGCAAGTCAAAACTCAAGTGACCGAGCCTCCTATGCCACTTCCACAAATCAGAAGAAGGACCAGCCATCAAACATCTAGCAGAGCCGAAAGAACGAGAAAAATCGGCTCTGAAAACACAGCCAAAAGGGACGATCCGACAAACAAGATCTCCCCGAGGGTCTAAAACACGACTCAAACCCTTCTTAAAACGCACTTCACAATCATCTTCAAGGAGTTGCGAAACAGAAAGCAAATTGTAATGCAAGTTGAAACCAAAGCAACATCCTTGAGAACAAAGTTCTCATTGAGCCGAATAGCTCCATGAGAAACAACCTTACCTCTACTATTATCCCCGAAAGTGATGTACTCCTTGTGCATCACGGGGCTAAGGCTGGAGAACCATTCCTTCTTTCCGGTCATGTGGCGCGAACACCCGGAATCCATGAGCCACATGTTCTCCAACCGAAGTTCCTGCATCAATAGAAGGCAGGAAGTGAGCATATGGCACAACACTGGGGTTAGTATACTGAGAAGGATACCAGTGTTGTGTCATAGGCCCAGAAAAAGTGTTAGTAGCAACACCAAGCTGTCCTCGTCCCATGGGTGGATAGCGATCACCACCAACCTGAAAGGGTGGTCCGCTATGGAACGGAAAACCTCCAAACTGACCTACTTGTCCCATTTGAGCAAAGCGATCACCACCATACTGAAAAGGTGGTCCGCTATGGGACTGAGCAGCAAAGCCTCTTACACTTGGCTCACGATCGTATTGAGGACGACCGGAACCGCGACGGGCACGACCACCACCTCGTGGTCTAGCTGCCTGGGGCCTAGCTACCTGAGGGGGTCACCTCCAGGTTAGCGCCCTGCCTCTGAACTCCCCGACCTTGCACACCATGGAGAGGGTGGTGCCTGGCCTGGTTGTTCAGCTCCAACTCCTTCCTAGCGTCTCTCTTCCTCTGAAAGCAAAACTCAGCTAGGTGACCCCCACGGTGACAGTACTCGCACTCGAACCTCACCACTTTCTTGGGTTGTTGGTTCCTAGGGTTGACAGGGTTGTTCACTCTGGCTGGCTGCTTGGCTCTCAAAAGGGGATCAAGTGTGTTCCTAAGATGGTTAGGTTTGGGAACCCACACTTGCTTGCGAGGTGGAGCCTTGGGAGGTTCATCAAGGATTCCATCCTTGGTGATAGGCTTGGGAGGCTCAGGTGGGGTGATCTTGGTGAGCTTAGGGATAGCGGATGGCTTCTCACTCGGGTTCACTCCGCTAAACTCACCGATCTTGCCAAAGATACTAGCGCCCTTCCCACCTGAAGCAAAGCCTACTCCCGAGCAATCAGTTCCCCTCTTGAACTGACTGATCATCATGCCCAACTGCGGCTCACTGCATGACACCCAACTCAGGATGGACCGAAGGTATGTGTTTTCCTCCTCGGTTTGCATCCTGTCATGCCGACAGTTGGCAATCTCAAGCTCCATCCCACGCATCGCTCACACGAAGCGGACAAGGTGCTAACTGAGCTGGCCTTCAAGGCTTCAGCAAGCTTGGCATTAACTCCTGCCAACTCAGTTCGCAAGCTAGGACAAAGCTTGCACGCACCCAGCAAAGAAGGCCTCGCCTTCACTTCCTCTAGCTCCTTCTTCAGGGAGGGACACTCTTTGCAATCACCCACCAAGTCTAGCCTACTCTTCAGCTCATCATACACCTCAATCAAAGAGGCATACTTGGTTTGCAAGGTGGCAAAGTTTGTCATATGCATCGTGCACTCCTCACACTCCTCCCATCGGTCACCTTCACCTCGGACCTAGCAAACTCAAGCTCCTTAAGCGCCTCATTCATCTTAGCCTTAAACTTGTTGCGCTCTCGGATAGCTCGCTTGAGTTGCTTGTCCTGACTGAGAACTATGTCGACAAGAGAATCGCGCTCACCGGTAAGACGATCGACAAGAGAAGATGTTGATACCTCGGAAGCATCGTCGTCGTCGTCGTCGGTGTCAGCGTCCTTTGCCTGGCACTTGAGGTCCTCTTCGTCCAAGGCCATGGTGCAGAGGCCCTTGGAGGAGTGGCCGAAGAAGCAGAGTCCGTTGAAGCGTTCTTCTGTCTTGTGCTCGGACCCATCGTCGCTGGAGTCGCCGTCGGAGGTCTTCTCGCCATCGCTGATGGTGGCGAGGAAGGCACGCCGACCGACATCAAAAGCCTTCTCCAGGTCCTCCCGGCGATAGCTGCCCTTCTTCTTCTTCCTGACCTTGTTCTCCGGCTTGCCCTTGCGCCTGGAGTTGCGGTTCTTGCCGGGGAAGCTCTTGTCGTTCTTGGGACAGTTCGCCATGAAGTGGTCTAGATCACCACACTTGTAGCAGCCCTCGCGTACGCCACCACGTCGGCGATTCAGGCGGTTGTTGTGAAACCGCAAGAACCGGGTGATGACGAGGGCGAGCTCGTCGTCTCCAAACGCCTCCAACTGCTCCTCCATGACTGTAAGCAAAGAAGACAGAAAACAGAGGAGGTGAAGCGTCAGCAGAGAAGGTCGATCCACCTGTGCCTGAGACCAAAGCCATGGAATGTGAAGATGGGTTCTTCATCTTGGCCTGAGTCAGGTGATCGATCTCGGTGGACTTGAGCTTGCTGAACAGCTCGTCCACGGTGAGGGTGTCATAGGATGGAGACTCTATGATGGTCGACACCTTCACCTCCCATACCCTCCGATCCAGGGCGTATAGCAACTTGAGAGCCCTCTCATGACCGTCATAGGGTAGGTTAGCCCGATTTGCACGCATCTTGTTCACAATCGTTTGGAAACGAGCGAACATGGCGTCAATCGTTTCTCCCTCCAACTGAACAAAGTTCTCGTACTCTCGCTTGTAGGTCTCGAAGAGTCTAGTCTTGACCTAAGCGGTCCCCTCGTGATAGCTCTGAAGCTTCACCCAGATCTCTCGTGTCGTCTCAAGCTCAGAGACACGCTCGAACTCAGGAAGGGAGATGCTGGCCAAAAGAGCATTACGAGCCTTGGAGTTGGCCTCGTGTTGGTCAATCTGGATCTGACCCACACGAGCCGCAAGGACTACGTACTCAGTATTCTCGCATATCTCCCAGACAGAAGATCCGATGCTGTTGAGATAAGCACGCATCCGAATCTTCCAATAGGGATAGTTCGTCCCATCGAAATAGGGAGCCTTGCCGTTCCCTCGATCCATGTCGCCCTTAGGATCCAAAACCGATTAAGGTAGAGAAGATCCTTAACCGGCTTTGATACCAATTGAAGGACCGGATTAGCGACCAGAGGGGGGGTGAATGGGAGCCTCAAATTCAACTCATGAATAGAATGACCCTTGTCCCAGAAAATTACCCCAAAAGCTAAGACTCGAAATGACCGAAGAGTTCACGACCTACAAGTAGGTGGATACCCTAGGAGATGTCCTAGTGGTACAGCGGAACCCCCGGAGAAACACCAAAACCAACTGCCAAAGCCTCGGAGCAAAACTGCACACTCAGCAGGGTCGCGGACTGTCCGGGGTCAGGGTCCCGGACTGTCCGGGGTCAGGGTCCCGGACTGTCCGGTGACTGCCGAACTGTCCGCGACTGGAGGTCCGGACTGTCCGCCGGCCACAGACCAGAAAACAGACTGTTCTGAAACAGTTCTGGTCAAGTCCCGGACTGTCCGCGGGTTTGTACCGCGGACCGTCCGCCGTTCACTCAACAGTGAACAGTCAGGGGGCTGCGCCTGACTAACTCGGCCAAAACCCGACGCGCGGACTGTCCGCCGTTCGGGTCGCGGACTGTCTGCGACTGCACAGAGAACACGAATTGCACGGGTTCAAAAGCGAATCCGATTTGGTCTCAACCAAAATGAAAGGGACTTCGATCAAACTCCTCCCAGATGTTCCTCTACGTATTGGGGTGCTAATCCTAAGAAATCATCGCACCAAACCAAGTCTATCAAGAGAAATCCGAGGATCACCAGAAAGGGGGAAAGAACGAAGAACGAACACGAAATCAACCCGATCTATGGATTCATGAGGTTAGAAGAGAATTCCTTCGGTAGAAAGAAGGAGCTCACGACCAAGAACAAATTGATTCAAGTGGAATCGAAGATCATCTCACGAAGAGGGAGAACGAGGCAAATCTCCGGGTGATGAAAAACCAAAACGTGAAGAACACAAAACACAAGACACGATTCAATTCGATTTCAGCCGAAATTCCTCCACACGAGGAGACAACGAGAATACGGTCTCGTTTCCTTAAGTTCCAAAAACACAAAGATAAGATTGAGTCTTCTCTACGGATCGCTAGCAGCAAGGTATGATTACAACCTAAGCGGGGGCTAGAGAGAGAGAGCTCAGGAACAAATGACTGCTTGGATAGGGAGAGAGGAGGGGTTCCTCTCTTATTTATAGCCTAAAAAAATAATCCCCTTTCTACCCCTAGATACAAGAGCGAAGCGGCCAACCCTAGGGGTATCCCGATCCAACTCTGCTGATAGTTGATCTGACGGCCACGCGCCTTCCTGACCCTTAGCTTCGCCTCGACGCAAGCCTCAGGATGCCGCCACGTGCCGCCCAGTCGACCGCCGCGCCTACCTCGTGGATAGCCTCGCCTCCGCACCAGCCTCTCCATGCCGCCACGCGTCAACCGTCCTTTTTGCGAACCTCCCCCCGGTTTTAAGGCCGAAACCGGGAAACCTTGGCCTTCCCCCGGTTTTGAGGCTGAAACCGGGAAACCTGTCCTCAGGCTGAGTTTTGTGGCCCAAACTCAGAAACCACAAGCCCAGGTTTTGAGGCCCAAACCTGGAAACCATCCACGCCGAGTTTTGAGGCCCAAATTCGGAAACCGGCCACCCCAAGTTTTGAGGCCCAAACTCGGAAACTGTCGATGGTAGCTTTTCGAGGCTCAGCTACCGAACCCGCGTCGTAGACGTGATGTGGTTTGCACACCCCGAGTTCCAGCACCGATGCTGGAGCATGTCCAGCCTCCACGACGGGCACAGTGCATTCGCCATCCTTCTCGGCCTCCTGCCAAGTGTCACGACGCCATCACCTTTCTCCTGACTCGGCCGATGCACCGCACATCCCCATGTGCTCTTGCTTGTCAACGCCACGTGCCAGCTACCACAGTTGGTCCTCAGGTCTCCCGGTCCGTCGGTCCAAGCTCCACGTCCGCCCTTCATCGCTCCCGGTCCATCGGCACGGTACGTCCCTACTTGACCTTCACCTCACCTTCGACCAGTGCCCGAGCTCCACACCTGCACATCCACACAGCCAAGAGACATGTTGCCCGTTGATCGATCACTCATCACTCAGGAAGGGAACCACAAGGGCACATATCAACCATGTGTTCTCAGCATCCCTCGCAGTGCTTGACAATATCTTCTGCATCTCGTAATGCAGTAGGCCAAAAGAAACCTTGGCGATAACCTTTTCCAACTAGCGCCCTTGGGCCTGTGACAGAACCGACTAATGTATAAGAGCACAAGTGCGAAAACCTCTGCTGGAGCAACTGAATTAGCACACTTGAGCCCATATAAACCCGGTAGTCCGTGAAATCCTGAGAGATTTCAAAATTTTCCAACATCTCAGCTAAGATCGTATGGTCAAGCAAATACAGATCATGTTCACGGAGCTTTGCAGCGGAAATACAATTACAATAGAGTTCACAAATAATAATACAAGTTGATTTACTTTGAAACAACATAGATTTGGAATGAATACCATAACATAAGTTGAAATACTTTGCTAGCTTGAGTGACATCCTCCAACAACAACATAAAGAGAAGAAGTAGGGAACTGCCGAGCCCACCGGCACTGGTCATCACCTTTCGGTAGACCTAACATTCACCTGCAACAAGGTGGGATAAACTCTGAGTACTCGAATGTACTCAGCTAGACTTACCCGTCGGAAACCAAAAATAAAGAGACACCAAGGAGTATGCAAGGCTGATATAAAACAGTGGAGCTGGCTAACTTTATTTGCAAAAGGAGCTTTAGATAAAGGGTTCGTCATTTAATTATATGAGTAGTCATCTTTTATCCTATTCCTTAAACTTTAGGTTTTGCACCTGTACTAGAGCACTCACTTGAATCTAGCAAACAAATACATAATACCATATCAGGTTTGCTTATCAATATTTTAGTTGAACCAACAAATGTCACATGGAGTTGTATCGTGGTGAAGCTCGCCATAGTTTCCCACTAACCGGGGGAGACGGCGACTCGAATCGAATTCCAAACCAGCTGGTGATAAACCTTTAATACCAACCCACACTTTCCCCGTCGGGTCCATGCATTGGGTAACCGCTTGATGCTTGTTTGTGGTGGTAATCGTCGCGGTTGAAGCACGGACCGCCCAATTGGAACCTGACGATGGCCACGGGAGGCAGATCGTATTTCCATACTAGAGGGCGCGACACGGGTTGAGACTGACCCGAACAGTGTCTAACCGGCATTGGGGTCGATGATTACGGCACCGACATATCCCTAAGTAAAAGGGCGCTTTCAAAAATGAACGAGGGCCAACATCGATACAAACCTACACGATCCAACGGACGGACTGCCCCAAGTTTCCAAACATGTGCCTTGCCTTCCAGTTGACCGTATTTCATTACTACTCAGGTTCTTTTGCACGATAGCCAATATAGCCAACCGTGATCCGGTAACTACCCATCCGGGTATTACGGAAACATCCTTAACTACTACTTTTATTAAGCAGGCTAAGCAGTTCTACTTGTGAATAAGTAACAGGACAACAAGGCAGGTGTAAGCAATAATCAAGGAATGGTAATGCAACAATTGGGATTCAATCAACTCCTATACCTAATGCATCACAGCATAAATTACTCAATTAAATTAATTGCATATACTGGGAGACTTAGAATGCTCCGGGGCTTGCCTGGGAACCAACACTAGGTTAGTGTTTGTTAGGTGACACTTGCTTGGCGAGCATCTCCGTTGTAGCAATTGCTTAACTCCGCATCTTTGGGATAAACCACCAAACACCGTCTTCGAGTTTAGCCACATCATCACGTGCTTCATGATGTATCTACCGTTACCTAAATGAGATGCGCAATGCAAGCGTATGGATGCAAGGAAAATGCTTATGAAGCAAACATAAGGCGCACAACAAAAACATTACTAATTACTTCACATAAGCAATCAGGATAACTACTAAAAGAAGACATAGCTCTAACAACCAACATAGCATAATTACTTTAGTAGGTTATAATTAAAGTAAGGTGTAACACATGGTTCATTAAACACTCATAGAGGCTAACTATAACAATCAATCAAGATAATCACTACATACATCACACAAATGAAACACATGTATGCGCATACAATTCATATTTTAGTGAAGCATTTCAACCATCACTATCTAATATATTTATATAATACATTAGGTTGATTAATTTAATAACATGGAATGCATAAACTAAATATTATCAAGTCATGACATATCATTGAGAAACATATAAGCAACATTAAGCCATAGCAATCAACTTCGGTTCATTTACACAATTTGGACAACAACATAGCATGTACTATAAATAGTCATAACTCAAGCTACACATATCCAAACAAGGTGATCCTAGACTTTATGGAAAGCTAATGAAATTATCTACAACTTTGCTATTATCAATTAAGTATGATTCAGCAATTAAAAGGACCAAACATAACAAACAAGCATTTCTGTCCAAACTTTGGACAGAATATTACATTCATCTTCGAATAACTATAACTAGAGATCTAAAGCACCTAAAGACTTGGAATAAGACTTATTAGAAAGATTATTAAGTTGTATACAACTTATTTATAATCATATCAAGGTGATTAATCAGTTGTCAAGGCTAGCCAAAACAAACAAGTAAATCTGTCCAGACTTGGACAGATTCTGACTTCTAAATTTAAACACATGTAACTCAAGTTCTAGACCACCAAAAATAGTGATCCAAGAAAATTTAGAAATCCTATGAAAAGCACTACAACTCTTCTATTAACACAAAGACATGATTCACAACTTAAATTAACCTAATAATTTATTCTTTCAGATCTGCACAGAAAATATGCAAAACCTGACAGCCAACTTACAAAAACTATAACTCCTAAACCACTTGGCCTAAAATCATGAAATTTTAGGACAAGCAAGATAAAGAAATTATATATACCTTTTATATAGAACACAGCTACAGAAAACATCATTTTCCTTACGAACTAATCACCACTACAGAAACTGTACATGCAGCAATTTCAGCATATTAATAAATTACTTCATTACTTATTTGATTAGCATGTGAGCACACATATGAGCTATGAACATCATCAAACACTTATAAACATGAGCACACAATACTTATCTCAAATTAACATGCAATAAAGGTAATCATTTCAACATATACATTTTCATTTACCAATATGCTTTTATTAATTAAATAACTAACTAACAAAGGCATTATCTTTAAGTGATGTTGCAAACATATAATATGGGGCTCATATTTTTACTGAGGATAGATAATGCCAAATCATGACTACTGTAAAAATATTACAAGCTCAGGTATTATAATTTATTTATTAAAATCATGGCAAGATTTATTCACAAAATGCATGTGAGAGCAACAAAATTCCATAAATCATAATTTCTGTAAACACATGGCCATGATAAAATTATCTAAGCTACAACAACATCATAGGAAGGCAGTGGAACTACCTTTTCCATTTTTACATGCAAACATTTATCACAAATCATTTTCATTCATTTAATGAGCTGAAAGCAAACTAAATACATAACTAAATCATACTTGCATCAAAAATTCTGAAATTTTTACCACAGCACACATATCACATGACAAGCCTACCACAGCAATCTAAGCAATAAAACAACAGATATCATTTTAATCCCTATTTAATGCTATTTAACACAAATAAATCAACATAGTACAAACTTTACACTAACAGCCCACATATAAAACATTCACTGGACAGTACTCTTCACGAGGATTCCAAAAAGTGCTCACTTGCAATTTTTGGACAAAGTCACAATTTATCACGTATTTTCAAAGTTTCGGCCAAATTTATTAATTAACCAAAAACGAAAAACAAAAACTATTTTGCATTAGGAACCCTCAGATCTGCACAAAATAATTAGGGACTTGTTAGTAAACATATTGAGTTATGGCACTTAACATAAAAACCCGAAAAAGAGTTTCAGCTTTACTAGATGGGGCTTTCACCATGGATTCACTGGAGGAGCTCGGGAAGACGGAGGGGAAGGCCGGGCTTTTGCAGGGGAGGCTAGCTAGGGTTTGCTGGGACTGCTGGCCGGCCGGAGGTGGCTGGAGCTGCTGCTTGCTGCCCGCTGCAGGCACTGCTGCCGGCACTGCAGCAGAGGCACGCGACCAGGAAGTCACGGCCTCTGACCATGGCGCAGGAGGGGAAAAAAGGAGAGGGAAGAAGGGAGGAGCAGTCGCCGGCCAGGGAGAGGAGCTGCTGTCGGCGCTTGCTGCTGGTCACCCAAGGAGAGGAGGAGGGCAGGGTGGAGGAGACCGGCCATGGAGGAAGAAGCTCGAGCTGTTCAGTCATGGAGGAAAAACAGAGACAGAAAGAAAATGATAGGGAGAAGGAGAGGAGGAGCCTGCTGGTTTTCCTTCTGCTGCACGGGAGAGACCGAAGGGATGGGAGACCAGGCTCTTCTTGCGGGAGGGGGCAGAGGGCGCCGCCCCTGCTGGCCAATCGAAGAGGAGCGCAGGCAGGCGCGGCCTCGGGGCGCGGGCGCGGCCTCGGGAAACACCCCCGTGAATTTTTCCCCCAATTTCTTTCCCAAATTGGCAGGTTTCTGGAAACTTTCAGTCAAACTCCAAAATTGCAAACACTACTCAAACGGACTCCGATTTCAACGAAACTAATTTTGTTGTCGTCGTCTCGCCGAGTACTCCGACTTTCGTTAAAGGCACTTGGTCAAATTCCCAATGGTTTGCCCGCTAACGATTGTCGACGGCAGCTTCGCGCTGACCGAAATTCCAATTTCGCAGTAGAGACTTAACTGATTTCTGGAACCTGAAAACTGCGTTGTATGTCATCTTGACAGCTCATTTTCACCATTTTCGGCACCGATCCAGGTCTCGGCCATAAAATGAAATTTGTTCATCTCGATCTGTACTACAACTTTCGTTTAAGGCACACTGACATGCGAACATCCAAAAATACCGTTTAACTACAGTCAAAGCGGTCACCCGATAGGGTCCGCATTGCGGTCTCTCGTCGGTCGAGACATTTTTTGTTCGTCTGCTCAACACGGAACTTGCATAACTTTTATTCGTGAGTCCATAAATAATTGATTGGGCATAATTGCAAGACTCGGTCGAACTCAACTGATCTACTTTAATTCGTGATTATAGGTCAAGTTGTGACTCGTCATTTCATGTGACTTATTGATTCCAAATTTTGCGAAACTTTTCTACCAGTCACTATAGATAGGAACTGAAGCAGGGAACATGAAAAGTCATGTTTAGCAGTAATCTTGAATATTCCAAAACTGGGTAATCATTATTAACTGGTGCTGTTAATTATTTTCGGAATAATTTAAACAGAGGCTCTATTTCCGGGATTAATTCTAAATATTCAGTCATCACGGACCATACTAGAAATCATCTCTCGATCATCACCTGACAGACTATGTTTGTGTTTAAACTGACTGCTCAACTGGCGTCAAACACCTGGGGTGTTACAACCCCTCCCCCTTAAAAGAATCTCCTCCCGAGATTCCGGACGAAAGACTTTTTAAGGGAAGAGAAACATATCACTTATCCTTAGTGGCGACTGACAACTCAAGATATACTGACTTCTCAGCAGAAAAGAAACTATCAAGAATAGAACAACTTTCTGATCTTTCAAGTCATTTTCCTGTTACTCATGTCCGAAGAATTTCCTTTGCTGATTCACATCGAACATTGAGGTGCACTCAAGACACCACTGTTAGGCTGCCAAGGAAAACCATAATTGTATAGTTACTTTGGGAAGAATCCAAGATAATATTGCCAAAGAAAATAATGGATCTTCGTCTGGTTGTTATTATTACAAAGCAACTTCCTTCGAGACTGGGAGGAACTGACTGACCAACAGCCACTACGTATACCATTGGTAAATGTCTGTTCTATCAGATAGCAATCGATGGAAAGCTACATAAGGTTCCATGTGTGCAGTTCTCTTTCTCTGATGATAACACTGTATTATCTGAGTCTCTTGAGAGAGCGGTGAATGTGATAGCTGACCGTACCAATTCCACGCCATCACTGATCCTTCTTTACATGAATTCTCATCTCCAAACAGCGACAGACACTTAGGTGGAGTTTAGGTGGAGTTTGATGCAACCTCTTGGGTAAAATATCTACTATCAAATTTCTGTACTACTATGCAGATTAACATCATTCTCCTTCATGATGTAGTTGCAATTCAACAGAACTAACTTGTTGAACTACGTACTTTTGTCATGGGGCAACCTTGTCAAATCCATTTAGCAATGCGGAAATATAATCTGAAATCTGTTGTTTGACACTTCACTCTGTCATCAATTGTACTTCTAGGAGTGGATTTTTTTTTAGAATACCTTGACTGCTCAATAATAAGGGACTGATTCTGAACGTCCTTTCTAGCTTCATCCAATACCATATGGAATAATTCTCCCCATAGCACTCTGATGTATTACCAGATAGTCCTTACTTGATGTATATTTCTTTCGGAGTTACTAAACTGGTGTACTGTCATGTATTTCCATTCAAATTTTTTTCCAAGATAAAGTTGGCCTCAACACGACAGAAACCGGGATGTACGAGTGCCACAAACAACATCAGTTGGTTTACAGACTTCTGATATAACACTCTTCTGTGAGACATAGCCTTCATATCTACCAAAGAGTCACTTCTGAATTGGATATTAATCTTCTTTTAATGGCCGAAACTAATCAGTTTTCCTTCAACACTAAAAAGTTCCAAGGTTTCATCTTTTACTGCATGCAATACTGAATATCAATGCACATAGTCTCCATCATAGTCAGTAGAGAATCAAGTACCTCTGAACGGATTGAGTTGACTGCAAGATCATCCGGTAGTTATGTATTGGGTTCAGAGGGGAAACTTCTGGGTGTCAGATGTCCTATCCAATAACACACCATCGCTGTTACTTATCCTACAACTGGTACATAGCCATCTTAAGTATTCTATGCCACTTTATTTTTTACTATGACCATATATGTTGCTCACTCTTGTGTTGTTGATCAAACAGAGTCCTTTGTCTGCCACTTCTTACAGTCTGTTATTGCTTCCATCTTTAACTGATTCTGGAAAAGGTAATCCTCTTTGTCATCTTCAAAAAGAAACACTGCCACATCTGATCTGATGTAGAGATTTCTTGGAAGGAATATAGAAGATAACAAGGAGAAAGCTTCACGAAAGATAACACATTGGTGTAGTTTCCATAATGAATCTCGATTAGAAACCACGATACCAGCGCGTGCCGAGCAGCACAACCATGTGTCTGCAGCCACAGGAGGCTCTCGGTTTCATTGCGGCACCATTAGTTCTTAACCAAGACATCATTATTGACTCCACAACCGATGAGAAATCCTACATGATGCAGATATATCTTGCATGGAGAGAGCATCACATGCAAGGCATAAGCTAGCAAAGCAAGGATGATCACAAGGTATGGAAATCACAAAGGAGGTGATTTCAACAACAAAACATGGCACAAGACAACAAGGATACGCCTTGTGCATATCAAGGTTTTGACAAGATGAAGGATTACATGAACTTGATTTGGTCCAAACAACAACAAAAGGGCAACCAAGGGGTACAACAAGGATATGGGGCATGGTCTCCACCACTTGGCAAGGCAAGGTCAAAGGCCGAGGTTAGCAGGAACTTAACTTGGCTGGTCAAACAAACAAGGGCCTTCACAACAAGGGATACAAAAGATCCATGGCTTGCGAAGCACTTAAAAGGGGGCCAAACATGGGTCTTCAGGTTAGTCAGAGACATGGCTACACAAAAGCATAGGCATACCACAGTTCGGATCCAAGATTCTGAAAAGCTTAACTTGGGCTAGCTGGTCAAACAAAAGGCATGGACAGACATAGGTACAGGTCGTTGGCACAAACATTCTAAACCATCAAACTAGACACACAAACATAGGCCTTAAGCAATAAAGGTTCTACTCGGGGCATCTCGGAAGGTCGAGAGGGCTTGAGCACGATTCTAGACGAAGGTTGACATACCAGTCATGTACTCACCGAGGACAAAGGTTGACTAACCAAAGCACCACTTAGATAACAGAACATCTACACATAGCCTTAACAGGCATTGGAAGACACAAACAAACAGCTTAAGCAACCAACACTAATTACCAAGCTCAGACCAACCAAACATCTATCCAAGCACAGACGTTGCCATTGTTTTATTTCCTGTTCACTAGATTGGAGCATAACTCTTTATGTAAAAGGAAACATACCAAGCAAATTAATGCATAATTGTTTGTTAACTATCAACAGTTTACAACTTAACGCTAACAACTCGCTTATTTAGTCTATGAAACTAACAACAAGCAACAAGCTCATGCTACTCTACATTCCAAAAAGGAATAATGCAACACTAGGTAACAACAATTAACAAGACACATACAACAACTTGATCTGGGGTACAAGCAACATAACAACCATTAACATTCTAAACATGCTATAAAAGCTAAGATTGCAGTCCACTTAAATTGTTTGCAAATATTTAGTTCTCACAAGCACATGAGCTAATAAAGACTAAAGCTAATTTAGAGAGCAATTATAAAGCATGATGCACATAAAAGCATAATTCTAGGCATAACCATGTATAAAAATAGTTTGTATACATCTTAAACATGTTAGAGAAGTTCATGTTTTTGCCAAATTAAATTCCCTACATGCACTTATTAATTTTCTTAACTTAGCAAGGTGAAATAGAGAGCTACTATAATTTATGCCCAGAGAATTCTGGAAAATTAGAGCAGCTTACTCATCCATTTAGTAGGCTATTACAAGCATTTCAGTATTTTTGAAATAAGTAAAACAGCCTACACAAGTCTAGCAAGTAATTATGCATAAAACAACTTAAACAGGTTTAAGCTATTTAATGTTGTCACACAAGAAGCTATACATTTTTCTTACCATAACATGAGACTAGAAAGCTGTGAAAATTATTTTCACAAACTTTTAATTCGTATAACTCTAGTTCTCATGATTGCAAGAAACCAAGTAGGAAACAAGATTACGTGATTATAGCAAGAAAAGCAACTAAACAACAGGTTTTAGTACCTTTCCTTGCTAAAGCATGTTAAAGCTAACAAAACTAGAATTTGTAAACTTTTGACACTCTAAGTTTCATTACCACATTTAACAAGTTTAGGAAGCATTTAGCAAACTCAAACAGAACTTCATACAAAACAGTTTCACACAACAAGTTTTATTATTTTCTCGGGTAGAGCATTCCGAGACAAAACTAACTCAAAACATTGAATTAAAACTTTAGCATAGTTTTACCACATAAGTAGAACAACACCACACAAGTAATTTACTTACTACAAGACATTACAACATAGGGGGACTCCTATGCATCAAAAACTTATTGTTTAACCACTCTTCTAGCAAACATTGAACCGAGCAAGGCAACCACACAACCTTATGAACTAGCAGGGTTATCCAAACAACCTTATACAAGATAGTTACCTCTAGCCTATAACAAGCAAACAATTATTTAGCTAACATGGAAGCATCCCTAAAAACATTGCTCACTAGAAAACATCACGGACAAGACCCCATTACATCTAGCTCAGATCAACGCACCACATCAAACAACTAATTGCTTTTAATCTTTCCAAGCAATCTAGCACGTCACATTGAAGCACTAGTTCATAACAAACTTTATCATCACAGGAATAAGGGTGGAGAAAGCATTACTATGCACAAACAACCATTCATGTTTTATCATTACATTAGTCACACTTAACAACACGTTGTTTCTTAATAGAACAAGGGTGAGAGAAGCATGTTCATGAGGAAAGCACAAACAAGATGCATGCTCGTCCTATACGTCCTCACAAATTGCCAGCCTGAGGCGGCAATCACGTTCTAGGTCGGTGGCATAACACGCACTCTCGGTATAACTAGTCGTTAGCTATGCATACGCATTCGAGGTTAGTGTACCTGCAGAAAATCTCATTTCAGCCCATTCCCACAATAGATATAAATACATTGCAGGAATTTAAATCTAGATACTATCTTAGGTGCATACCCAGTATACACGTAAGTAGTATATGCACCCATCAGAATAGTATTACTCCCGCAATTAAATACCTTCACCCGCATTCGTGTGCTTACGAGTACAGGTTCCAGTATCAAACTAGCTCTCCCCTAGACCAACGGTTGTTTGGTCATGCTCTCACAACTCACACTTACCTGAGCGTAGGTGCGATGTTGCGTAAAATAAATTCAACTACCCCACATATATGAGTACATCATATGTGAGGGCTACCTCCAACATTAGACCACAGGGTAGCATAGTGCGGTCATCTATACATATCTTTTGAGTCGACGTGTCGTTGCAAGAAAGTAAAACCCCCGAAGTTAGTATTACTTAACTAAGCCACCTGAAAGTCCTAATTGGGCATAACTGGAGGTTGTCGCTAGCATATACTTTTATAAATTAGGTTTTGACAAACTTGCCTACTAGCTAAAGATTTTTAGATAAAATAGGCTTTTCAAAAGAAAACTTTGTTTTAAAACTATGCACATGATAGTATTATACTTAACCTAGCTTTGATACCAGCTGTGACAGAACCGACCAATTTATAAGAGCACAAGTGCAAAAACCTCTGCTGGAGCAGCTGAATTAGCACACTTGAGCCCATATAAACCCGGTAGTCCGTGAAATCCTGAGAGATTTCAAACTTTTCCAACATCTCAGCCAAGATCGCATGGTCAAGCAAATACAGATCATGTTCACGGAGCTTTGCAGTGGAAATACAATTACAATAGAGTTGACAAATAATAATACAAGTTGATTTACTTTGAAATAACATAGCTTTGGAATGAATACCATAACATAAGTTGAAATACTTTGCTAGCTTGAGTGACATCCTCCAACAACAGCATAAAGAGAAGAAGTACGGAACTGCCGAGCGCACCGGCAGTGGTCATCACCTTTCGGCAGACCTAACCTTCACCTGCAACAAGGTGGGATAAACCCTGAGTACTCGAATGTACTCAGCTAGACTTACCCGTCAGAATCCAAAAATAAAGAGATAGCAAGGAGTATGCAAGTCTGATATAAACAGTGGAGCTGGCTAACTTTATTTTCAAAAGGAGCTTGAGATAAAGGGTTCATCATTTAATTATATGAGCAGTCATCTTTTATCCTATTCCTTAAACTCTAGGTTTTGCACCTGTACTACAACACTCACTTGAATCTAGGAAACAAATACATAATACCATATCAGGTTTGCTTATCAATATTTTAGTTGAACCAACAAATGTCACATGGAGTTGTATCGTGGTGAAGCAAACCATAGATTCCCACTAACCGGGGGAGACGGCGACTCGAATCGAATTCCAAACCAGCTGGTGATAAACCTTTAATACCAACCCACACTTTCCCCATCGGGTCCATGCATTGGGTAACCGCTCGTTGCTTGTTCGTGGTGGTAATCGTCGCGGTTCAAGCACGGACCGCCCAATTGGAACCTGACGATGGCCACGCGAGGCAGATCGTATTTCCATACTAGAGGGCGTGACACGGGTTGAGACCGGCCCGAACAGCGTCTAACCGGCTTTGGGGTCAATGATTACGGCACCGACATATCCCTAAGTAAAAGGGCGCTTTCAAAAATGAACGAGGGCCAACATCGATACAAACCTACATGATCCAACGGACAGACTGCCCCAAGTTTCCAAACTTGTGTCTTGCCTTCGAGTTGACCGTATTTCATTACTACTCAGGTTCTTTTCCACGATAGCCAATATAGCCAACCGTGATCCGGTAACTACCCATCCGGGTATTACGGAAACATCCTTAACTACTACTTTTATTAAGCAGGCTAAGCAGTTCTACTTGTGAATAAGTAACAGGACAACAAGGCAGGTGTAAGCAATAATCAAGGAATGGTAATGCCCAATAATCAAGGAATGGTAATGCAACAATTGGGATTCAATCAACTCCTATACCTAATGCATCACAGTATAAATTACTCAATTAAATTAATTGCAAATACTGGGAGACTTAGAATGCTCCGGGGCTTGCCTGGGAACCAACACTAGGTTAGTGTTTGTTTGGTGATACTTGCTTGCCGAGCATCTCTGCTGTAGCACTTGCTTAACTCCGCATCTTCGGGATAAACCACCAAACACCGTCTTCGGGTTTAGCCACATCATCATGTCCTTCATGATGTATCTACCTTTACCTAAATGAGATGCGCAATGCAAGCGTATGAATGCAAGAAAAACGCTTATGAAGCAAACATAAGGCGCACAACAAAAACATTACTAATTACTTCACATAAGCAATCAGGATAACTACTAAAAGAAGACATAGCTCTAACAACCAACATAGCATAATTACTTCAGCAGGTTATAATTAAAGTAAGCTGTAACACACGGTTTATTAAACACTCATAGAGGCTAACTATAACAATCAATCAAGATAATCACTACATACATCACACAAATGAAACACATGTATGCGCATACAATTCCTATTTTAGTTAAGCATTTCAACCATCACTATCTAATATATTTATATAATACATTAGGTTGATTAATTTAATAACATGGAATGCATAAACTAAATAGTATCAAGTCATGACATATCATCGAGAAACATATAAGCAACATTAAGCCATAGCAATCAACTTCGGTTCATTTACACAATTTGGACAACAACATAGCATGTACTTTAAATAGTCATAACTCGAGCTACATATATCTAAACAAGGTGATCCTAGACTTTCTGGAAAGCTAATGAAATTATCTACAACTTTGCTATTATCATATAAGCATGATTCAGCTATTAAAAGGACCAAACATAATAGACAAGCATTTCTGTCCAAACTTTGGACAGAATATTACATTCATCTTCGAACAACTATAACTAGAGATCTAAAGAACCAAAAGACTTGACATAAGACTTATTAGAAATATTATTAAGTTATCTACAACTTATTTATAATCATCTCAAGGTGATTAATCAGTTATCAAGGCTAACCAAAATAAACAATTAAATCTATCCAGACTTGGACAGATTCTGACTTCTAACTTTAAACACATGTAACTCAAGTTTAGACCACCAAAAATAGTGATCCAAGAAAATTTAGAAATCCTATGAAAAGCACTACAACTCTTCTATTAACACGAAGATATGATTCACAACTTAAATTAACCAAATAATTTATTCTTTCAGATCTGCACAGAAAATATGCAAAACCTGACAGCCAACTTACAAAAACTATAACTCCTAAACCACTTGGCCTAAAATCATGAAGTTTTAGGACAAGCAATATAAAGAAGTTATCTATAACTTTTATATAGAACACATCTACAGAAAACATCATTTTCTTTACGAACTAATCACCACTACATAAACTGTACATGCAGCAATTTCAGCATATTATTGAATTACTTCATTACTTATTTGATTAGCATGTGAGCACACATATGAGATATGAACATCATCAAACACTTATAAACATGAGCACACAATACTTATCTCAGATTAACATGCAACAAAGGTAATCATTTCAACATATACATTTTCATTTACCAATATGCTTTTATTAATTAAATAACTAACTAACAAAGGCATTATCATTAAGTGATGTTGCAAACATATAATTTGGGGCTCATATTTTTACCGAGGATAGATAATGCCAAATCATGACTACTGTAAAAATATTACATGCTCAGGTATTATAATTTATTTATTAAAATCATGACAAGATTTATTCAAAAAATGCATGTGAGAGCAACGAAATTCCATAAATCATATTTTCTGTAAACACATGGCCATGATAAAATTACCTAAGCTACAACAACATCATAGGAAGGCAGTGGAACTACCTTTTCCATTTTTACATGCAAACATTTATCACAAATCATTTTAATTCATTTAATGAGCTGAAAGCAAACTAAATACATAACTAAATCATACATGCATAAAAAAATTCTGAAATTTTTACCACAGCACACATATCACATGACAAGCCTACCACAACAATCTAAGCAATAAAACAACAGATATCATTTTATCCCTATTTAATGCTATTTAACACAAATAAATCACCACAGTACAAACTTTACACTAACAGCCCACATATAAAACATTCACTGGACAGTACTCTTCACGAGGATTCCAAAAAGTGCTCACTTGCAATTTTTGGACAAACACACAATTTATTACGTATTTTCAAAGTTTCGGCCAAATTTATTAATTAACCAAAAACGAAAAACAAAAACTGTTTTTCATTAGGACCCCTCAGATCTGCACAAAACAATTAGGGACTTGTTAGTAAACATATTGAGTCATGGCACTTAACACAAAAACCCAAAAATAAGTTTCAGCTTTACTAGATGGGCTTTCACCATGGATTCACGGGAGGAGCTCGCGAAGACGAAGGGGAAGGCCGGGCTTTTGCAGGGGGAGGCTGGCTAGGGTTTGTTGGGACTGCTGGCCGGCCGGAGGTGGCTGGAGCTGCTGCTTGCTGCCCGCTGCAGGCACTGCTGCCGGCACTGCAGCAGAGGCACGCGACCAGGATGTCACGACCTCTGAACATGGCCCACGATGGGAAAAAAGGAGAGGGAAGAAGGGAGGAGCAGTCACCGGCCAGGGAGAGGAGCTGCTGTCGGCGCTTGCTGCTGGTCACCCAAGGAGAGGAGGAGGGCATGGTGGAGGAGACCGGCCATGGAGGAAGAAGCTCGAGCTGTTCAGTCATGGAGGAAAAACAGAGACAGAAAGAAAATGATAGGGAGGAGGAGAGGAGGAGCCTGCTGGTTTTCCTTCTGCTGCACGGGAGAGACCGAAGGGACGGGAGACCAGGCTCTTCTTGCGGGAGGGGGCAGAGGGCACCGCCCCTGCTGGCCAATCGAAGAGGAGCACAGGCAGGCGCGGCCTTGGGGCACGGGCGCGGCCTCGGGAAAAATCCCCGTGAATTTTTCCCTCAATTTCTTTCCCAAATTGGCAGGTTTCCGGAAACTTTCGGTCAAACTCCAAAATTACAAACACTGCTCAAACGGACTCCGATTTCGACGAAACTAATTTTGTTGTCGCTGTCTCGCCGAGTACTCCGACTTTTGTTAAAGGCACTTGGTCAGATTCCCAATGGTTTGCCCGATAACGATCGTCGACGGCAGCTTTGCTGTGACTGAAATTCTAATTTCGCAGTACACACTTAACTGATTTCTGGAACCTGAGAACTGCGTTGTATCTCATCTTGCGAGCTCATTTTTACCATTTTCGGCACTGATCTAGGTCTCGGCCATAAAATGAAATTTGTTCATCTCGATTTGTACTACAACTTTCGTTTAAGGCACACTGACATGCGAACATCCAAAAATACCGTTCAACTCCGGTCAAAGTTCAACTCCGGTCAATGCAGTCACCCGATAGGGTCCGCATTGCGGTCTCTCGTCGGTCCAGACATTTTCTTTTCGTCTGCTCAACACGGAACTTGCATAACTTTTATTCGTGAGTCCATAAATAATTGATTGGGCATAATTGCAAGACTCGGTCAAACTCAACTGATCTTCTTTACTTAATTCGTGATTATAGGTCAAGCTGTGACTCGTCATTTCATGTGACTTATTGATTCCAAATTTTGCGAAACTTTTCTACCGGTCACTATAGATAGGAACTGAAGCAGGGAACATGAAAAGTCATGTTTAGCAGTAATCTTGAATATTCCAAAATTGGGCAATCATTATTAACTGGTGCTGTTAATTATTTTCAGAATAATTTAAACAGAGGCTCTATTTCCGGGATTAATTCCAAATATTCAGTCATCACAGACCATACTAAAAATCATCTTTCGATCATCACCTGACAGACCATGTTTGTGTTTAAACTGACTGCTCAACTGGCGTCAAACACCTGGGGTGTTACAGGGCCGTTATGGGAGCCGCAGATACCTTCGTGAATGAGTTTGAGTATGTCCTTTCCTTGGTCCTGTGACACGCATTTTAGCCATGGGGAGGTCACCGAGGCTTTGAACAAAGTTTGGTCCACAATTTTGTACCCTCGGGCTCTTTGGCTGAGTCTATTTTCTTCTTCTTTGGAATCGGGCTCGTGCAACCCGTTGATATAGGCCATGATTGGGGCTCTCCAATCTTCGCTCTGAATTGCATTGATCAGCTTCGCTGTCTTATCAGTGGCTTCGATGGCTGACTGTGTTGCTGCTTCATAGAAGACGGCTGGCGGCAACTGTAGTTGTTGTGCTGCTGCTTTGGCCAGGTTATTTGCCTCGCTGTTTTTGGATCTCGGTATTGCTTTTACTGTTATGCCGAGGAAGAAAGATTCTAACCTTCGGACATATTGTAAGTACTTTTGCAGCTCTACATCTTTTGCTTTGTAATTTTTCTCAATGTGACCCACAATGACTTGGGAGTCTGTGTTGATGACCGCCCTTTGGACTGATAATGCTCGAAGCCTTGAAATCGCCAGTATTACAGCTTCATATTCTGCAGAATTATTTGTGCATTTGAAGTTGAGTCTCTTTGCGTAGCGTAGCCTCGACCCAGATGGCGAAACTAGGATGGCCGAGGCTCCTGCCCCAGCTGCTCCCCAAGCTCCGTCGACATACACTGTCCAAAACGGATCTGTTTCGGCCCTGTCTCTACGAGGGTCTGGAGTCCATTCGGCTATGAAGTCTACTAGGGCCTGTGATTTGATCGCTGTTCTTCCCACGAAGGTTATGGTGTATCTATTCAACTCGACTGCCCATTTTGCTATTCTGCCGACTGCCTCATTGTTCTTGAAAATGTTTTCGAGGGGGTATGCTGAGAGTACTTGGATCTCGTGTGCTTGAAAATAGTGTTTTAATTTTCTTGACTCCACGACCACGGCGTATGCTATCTTCTCGAGCTCTGAGTAGTTTCGCTTGGGACCCTCGAGAGTTTCTGATACATAGTATATTGGGGCTTGCCTTGATTTGTTGTTTTCGTGCGATTCTTTGACTAGCACTGCGCTGGCTGGATGAGGCAAGGCTGCGATGTATAGCAGTAGCAGGTCCCCTTTGTTTGGGCTTGTTAAGACGGTCTGGTTAGTGAGATATCCTTTCAAATCTTCGAAAGCTTTCTGCTGCCGAGGTCCCCAATTGAATGGGGCAGTGCTTCTCAAGGTTTCGAAAAAAGGTAATCCTCGCTCCGCTGATCTTGAGATGAATCTGCTAAGTGCTGCTAAACGGCCTGACAGACGCTGAGCTGCTTTTTTTGTTGTCGGTGGTTCCATGTTAATGATGGCATCAATCTTCTCGGGGTTGGCTTTGATTCCCATTGCTCAGATGATGCAGCCTAGCAGTTTCCCTTCGCTTACCCCAAAGACACATTTTTCGAGGTCTAGTTTCAATCCGGCTGACCGAAGGTTATTGAACACTCTTGCCAAGTCTGGTATATGGTTTTCTTTTTGTTCGCTTTGAATGATCAAATCATCGACGTAGGCAGAGACGACATGTTCGTCTTTGAAGACTTTGGATGTCATGCGGGCGAAGATAGATCCTGCGTTTCTCAAGCCTTCTGCCATTCTTCGAAAGCAATAGGTGCCCGAAGGTGTGATGAAGCTTGTTTTTTCTTCGTCTTCTTCATTCATCCAGATTTGATGGTACCCCGAGAAGCAGTCGAGGAGAGAAAGCATTTGGCAACCGGCTCCTCTGTCAACCAAGGTGCTTATGTTTGGTAGGGGAAAGTCATCCTTCGGGCAAGCTTTGTTTAAGCACGTAAAGTCTATGCACATTCTCCACCTTTTGTTCTTCTTCTAGACTAGGACCACATTTGAGAGCCATGTTGGATATTTGACTGGGCGGATGACCCTAGTATCCAAGAGTCTTTTTACTTCTGCCCTCGCTGCCTCTTTCCTTTCTTCTGACATTTTGCGGAGCTTTTGCTTAATTGGGCGATAACCTTGCTTTATGTTTAGGCTATGCTCGATCAAAGTTCTGTTTACCCCTTTGAGGTCCTCTGCAGACCAAGCGAAGGTGTCGGAGTTTTCTTTGAGGAAACGAACGAGGTTATTTTCTGACTGGGGGTCTAAGCTGGCTGAGATGAATACCTTTCTTTCGGAGTTTCCCTTAAAGAGTTGGACTTGTTTGGTTTCTTCTTTGGGTGATGCTCTCTTTTGGTCGCTGATTTCTTTAGCTTCGCTTTGAAGCTTTGATACTTGATGGTTTGTTAAATTGTGCACATTGCGTTGCCCAGGTGCTACTGTTCCTTCGGCGGCTCTTGCAATGTCTTGATCTCCGTATACTGCAACGACCCCCTTTGGGGCAGGAAGCTTCATGCAGAGGTATGTAGGATGGATGACGGCGTTGAAGGCATTGGTGACCCCTCGGTCAAATATTGCGTTGTAAGGATAAAACATGTCGACCACGTCGAAGGTTATGTGCTCTGTTCTGCAATTCACTTGGTCTCCGAAGGTTACTGGGAAAGATATTTTCCCAATAGCACTTACTTCTTGACCGTCGAAACCATATAGGGGGTTGCCAGCAGGTTGCAGGAGGTTTCTGTCAAGCTTCATGCTGTCGAGGGTGAAGGACCGAGAGTGCTGCCAGAAAGCGACCAGAGGGGGGTGAATGGGAGCTTCAAAATTTCCTACCGGAAACTTGTCGCCACTGTCCTGAGAATCAACCCCAAGAGCAAACCTAGAGCTTGCGAGTGTCCACGACCCTAGATGTAGGGTGGATGCTTCCAAGGAGCACAACGAGACACTACAGAACTCTAGAAACCCAACGCAAAAGCCGGAAATCAAAACCGACAACGGACGAATGAACCACGGACGAAACAGCGCAAAACAACACTGACCGGACTCAGCCTGCGTCCGGTCAACACCCACCAGACGCGTCCGGTCGAGCAAAAACCAATTTGGGACCATACTAGATTGGACCGGACTCTGGTAGACAGAGCTTCCGGTCGAAAGCTCAGCGTCCGGTCACAGAGACAAAAACAATGAAAAGTGTAAGAGGCGAGTCCGGTCACAAAGTGGAGTAGCGTCCGGTCAAGAACGCAGTACGAAGACAGAGAAGTTGTTCAATGACCGGACTCAGGGTCAGCGTTCGATCACCCCGTTTAGTGAGTCCGGTCACCCCAAAAAACAGTTGTTCATTCACCAATTCGATCCAAACTCTCTCAAAACGAATCCTCTAGGGACCAAACTTGGAGAGAAGAGTCACAAGGATGATAGTGAACTATCTCTAAGAGATCATGCCTCGAACCTATCTCCAAATCGATGAATCTAAGAATTTCGGGTGAAGGGAAGCAAAAGCTGAACCGAAACGAAAATCAACAGATCTACTAGCTCGTCAGGTTAGAGGTAAATTCCTTCGGTGGAAAGAAGTGCCTCACAATCTAGAAAATCACTGTTCAAACGGAATAGCAAAAGATGCAACGAACAAAGAGATCGATCGACGGGAAAAATGTGGAGAAAAGCAATCCGTGAAGAATGAGAACAAAACGCGAATCACAATCACGAATTTGCAACCGTGTGGCTACCACACGCTACAACATTGCGATTACGGTCTTACTTCCTCAAAATCTCACGGACACAGAGGTATGGTTCTCTTCTCTGTGGATCTCAGTTCGCTACAGCAGGGAATATGGAGAGCAGGAAACCCTAGAAGCAAAGAGCAAAAAGACTGAGATAGAATGGGAGGTGGGTGTCTCCCTCTACTTATCCTAATTCTAATTCCCACTCTACCCCTAACTAATTACAGAGCGAACCAGCTAAACCCTAGGGTTATTCTGGACCAACTCGAAGATAGTTGTGATCCGATGGCCACGCCCGCACAACTAGTAGCGTTGCCTCGATGCAACCTCACCGATTGCCGCCACGTGCCGCCATCGCTTTGCTTGTCCTTTTCCCGAACTTCGCCCCCGGTTTTGTGGCCCAAACCGGGAAACCAGCCTTCACAGCCAACCCCCGGTTTTGAGGCCCAAACCGGGAAACCAGCCGTCCATCGCCTGAGTTTTGAGGCCAAACTCAGAAACCCGCAGCACCCAGGTTTTGAGGCCCAAACCTAGAAACTGTCCTCAGCCCGAGTTTTGTGGCCCAAACTCGGAAACCATCAGCGACCAGGTTTTGAGGCCCAAACCTGGAAACCGTCCACTCGGTGGTTTTTTTTGGCTCAACCACCAAACAGAGCCGTAGAGGGGATGCACCGCCCGTGCACCTCGTCCACCCGGAAGTCTTCGCTCGTCGTTGTCCCAGGTTGTCAGCCACCACAGCTGCTCCTCAGGCCATCGGTCCCTCAGTCCAAGCCTCACGTCCGCCCTTCGCCACTCTCGGTCCATCGGCACGGAATGTCTCTACTTGACCTTCACCTTGCCTTCGATCACTATATCCGTGCTCGACACCTGCACAACACAAGCCAAAGAACATGCGCATTATCCCAGTTGACAATCACTCATCACTAAGAGACTCGGCACACACCCATGTATGCGCAATCTCCCCGTTGATGAGTGCATTGTCAACTACCAACACAAATCATAATGGAATAGAGAAAGGAAGGAAGAAGGAGAGAGAGACCTCGACCAAATGACCCAAAAGCATAGCAAAGCCGAAGAAGGTCATGTGGAAAGAGCAAAACAACTTGGTTCCCAAAGACATGGGCAACGGCTTGACGCAACCAAGCAAAGCAAAGCTAGCCCTCAAGAAGAGGTAGAAACAGGCTCAACACCGCTAGCGAGAAAGCTCGATACCAATTGAAGGATCAACTGAAATTCAAGCAAAACAGTGCTAGCCCTCAAGAAGAGGCAGAACGGGCTCAACACCGCTAGCGAGGAAGCTCGATACCAACAGAAGAAAGCTTGATATCAACTGAAGAGCATAAAAGCAAAGGTGCTAGTTCCTCAAGAAAAAGGCAAAGGCTCAACACAACTAGCTACCAAAAATGCTCGGAACCAACTGTTACCAGCTCAGAAACTCAGCAATGAGCAAACTCCCCCTCAAATAGTGCACACAACCAGGAAATCTCCCCTTAAGTTCAACATGGAAAGCAAAGATTTGAAGATATTTTCTCCCCCTTAGTTGAACACAGAGAGCACACATGATTTGTCAATATTTTCTCCCCCTTAGTTGAAAATGCACCATCAAGTATCTCCCCTCCAAATGCATATGAGTCAAAATACAAGTTAGCAGCTTCAGGAATATAGTCGATAGAATGAGAAGATGCTCGACAGAGTGTTGATCCGAGGACTCATAAAATGCATAGAATGCGAGCAAAGGCTCAAACTGATCACCAAATACGAAATTTGAACATTTGAGCAAAATGAGCAGTTTTCAGCCAAAAACGTATTCACCATCAAAATAGCACTAAGCATGTATAGACAGGAAGTCAAACAAGTGCTAAACATGTATACAAGGTGAACTACCCCTAGCAAGGTTCAATCATCATGCTATAGAATGAAACATAGACTTGTGTATCCAAAATTTTATCGGAGTTGCAGCGGTTAAATTACACAAGTTCAAATTTCAGCATGTGACTGCGTGAGGTTGAAAGCTTGTCATTGCCTATCTTTTCAACTGCGCGAAGCCTATGCAGAAGCAATCAGAAGCTTAAAGCAACAGTTTCAGTCATACACTACACAGCTCAAGTTTAATTCAAGGTGCAATGAGAAACTGTCTCGAAACTGTGATGTGCTGACAAGCAATCCCATCTCGATCTTTCCAATTCACTTAACTTGGTTCAAAATGAAAGCAGATTATGAACATACCAAGCAAGTGAATGGCTCAGAACTAGAGACATAACAACTTAGCATATATGAAGAGCACAAGTGATTTCAACACATTCTACACATTCTAGTTGCATATCTCAATGGTGAACATTTTCAAGTTTTTATGTTTATTAAGCAAATTCACCATTCATAAAATAGCTCAGCTCACAACATGTATCAGTAATCAGAAAGAGCATAAGCTACAAGCATCATCATATAGCATCGGAGCAAACACTTTACAAAACATAGTCACATTCTAAAGATTATATACATGAAGCTCTGAATGTAAATATGCAAGATGGAATGCAAAGATGCATGATGAAACCAAATGAAAAACACAAAGTCAGTTTATAATACAAGAGTCAAAATGTTTTCGCCTATCTAAAAGGGGGAACACACACCAAGATCACCTCTCAACCTAGCAAAAGTCGATTGGCCCAAAGGCTTAGTGAAAATATCAGCCAACTGATGATGAGTATCGACATGGCGAAGGTCGATATCACCCTTCTCATAGTGGTCTCACAGAAAATGAAAGCGCACATCAATGTGTTTGGTCTTAGAGTGCAGCACGGGGTTCTTAGCAACGCTAATAGCACTCGTGCTGTCACAAAGCAAAGGAACACGAGAAAAGCTCAGACCAAAATCACGCAAAGTGGCCATCATCCAAAGCAACTGGGAACAGCAGCTAGCCGCAACAACATACTCAGCCTCCATGGTAGACTGGATGACACTAGACTGCTTGCGAGAAGACCATGATACAAGAGAAGATCCAATAAACTGACAAGTCCCAGAAGTGGACTTGCGCTCAATGCGGCAACCACAAAGTCAGCATCGGAATAACCGCAAAGGGAAAGGGTGGAGGAAGCAGAATACCAAATCCCAAACTCAGGTGTGAAGCATAAGTACCTCATAATGCGCTTGACCGCCTGATGGTGAGAGGTGCGCGACGACGACTGAAATCGCGCGCAAAGACACACCGCGAACTGAATGTCCGGGCGTGTCTCCGTCAGGTACAGCAGCGACCCGATCATACTCCGGTACTCCTTCTGGTCCATAGCTTCTCCATCCTTGTCCGCATCCAGGGCCGCCGTGGTCGACATGGGTGTTGGAAGAGGCTTGGCCTCACCCATATCGAATTTCTTCAGGATATCCTTGGTATACTTACCCTGCTGCACAAACGTTCCCTCTCGAGATTGCTTGATTTGCAATCCGAGGAAAAACATCAACTCACCCATCATACTCATCTCAAATTCCATGCTCATAGTATCTGCAAACTTGGCAACCAAAGGATGAGAAGAACCACCGAAAATGATATCATCCACGTAAATCTGGACCAAGAGAGTGTCACTGCCTTGCTTGAGGAGAAAGAGCGTTTTATCCACACATCCCATTTTAAAACCCTTAGCAAGCAAAAAGGTTTTCAATCTATCATACCAGGCTTTGTGAAGTTTAAAAACATGGTTTGGAAACTTGGGATTTTTGAAACCGGGGGGTTGTTTCACATACACCTCCTCTTCTATGTAGCCGTTTAAGAAGGCACTCTTGACATCCATTTGAAAAAGTTTAAACCCTTTGGATGCAGCAAAAGCCAAGAGAATCCTAATTGCCTCCAAACGAGCTATAGGAGCAAAAGTCTCCTCATAGTCTATCCTCTCCTTCTGACTATACCCCTGGGCTACAAGTCTGGCCTTGTTTCTCACAACATGGCCATCTTCTCTTTGTTTGTTTTTGAAAACCCATTTTGTCCCAATAGGATGACACTCAGGAGGAAGAGGAACAATAACCCAAACCCGATTTCTCTCAAAGTTCTCAAGCTCCTCATGCATGGCATTGACCCAATCCGGATCCGTCAAAGCGTGTCCAACATCTCAGGGTTCAAAATCAGCAACAAATGCAGAATGAGCAAAGTGAGAGATCGGTTGTGACCTTGACCGAGTGATACGTTCACCGATGCTGCCGATCATCTGCTGAGGTGGGTGTTGGCGCTGAATGTGTCATGGCGCCTCTCGAGCTGATATAGCCTCCCCCTCAACAGCAGTTGGTGCCTCCTCGGGTACAAAAGGTACCGCTCAAGGTGGCGGATCCCACGGCCCCCATGTAGTCAAAGAAGAAGGGTCGGGGCCGTGAGTGGTAGTAGAGGCCGCTCTTTGCGGCACAGCAGGTGGAGGAGGTGCTGGGTCATCCATCCCTTCAGCACCCTCTTCCTCATCATCAAAAAGAGGCTCGCCAACCTCATGATCACCTGCACGCTCAAAACGAGAAGAAGGACAAACCATGGTCTCGTCGAACGTGACATCGGATGTCTCCATGACTCGGTTAGTATCAAGGTTAAGTACACGATATGCTCGAGTGTGAGTGCCATAACCCAAAAATACATCATCAGAAGAATGAGACTCAAACTTGTCCAAGTTGCCCTTTTTGAATATAAAACAATGGCAACCAAAAACTCTAAAATAACTCACCTTGGGCTGTTTTCCAAAACGCAACTCATCAGAAGTCTTTTTCAAGAAAGCTCAGAGAAAAATGCGATTGGAAATGTAGCATGCAGTGCTCATAGCTTCGGCCCAATATCACCTAGGAGTCCTATGCTCATCGAGCATCGTCCTGGCCATCTCTACAAGGGTCTGATTCTTCCTTTCTACAACACCATTCTGAGGCGGTGTGTAGGGAGAAGAAAACTGATGCTCTAAACCCAAAGAGTTACAAAACTTCTCAAAATTGGAGTTTTTGAACTCAGAACCATTATCACTTCTAATAGCTCGCATTGAGTTCAAAGGGAACTCATTCTGAAGACGCAAAATCAGATTGCGAGCAAAAGAGAAAGTCATAGTTTTCTCAGATAAAAAGAAAACCCACGAATATCTCGAGAAGTCGTCAACAACAACAAGCACATACCACTTCCCCCCAACCGAGCTCACCCGAGCCGGACCAACAAGGTCCATGTGCAAAAGCTCTCCAAGGCGCTTAGTCATGACCTGAGTCACTAGATGGTGGGGAGCAGCAACCATCTTTCCATGTCTACAAGAATGGCAAACAAGATCCTTCTCCATGCACAACTTAGGCAATCCTCGGATTAGGCCAAGTGAACTAAGCCTTGCAAGCATGTCGAAGCTCAAATGTCCTAGTCTCCTATGCCACTTCCAAAGATCAGAGGAGGAAGGTCCAGCCAAAAGACAACGAGAAACTCCAAACGACTCCGAGAAGTTCGCACGAAAGACTTTCCCAAAAGGCGAAATCATGCAAATAAGATTGCCCTGAGGATCCAAAATGCGACTGAGGTTTGGCTTAAAACGAATCTCATAATGATCATCGAAAAGTTGCGAAACAGAAAGAAGGTTAAAATGCAAGTTAGAAACAAGAGCAACATCACGCAACACAAAGTGTTCATTAACTCGCACCGACTCACGAGACAACACTTTACCTTTACTATTGTCGCCGAAGGTGATAAACTCCTTTCCGGTGACCGGACTAAGACTGGAGAACCACTTGGCGTTTCCGGTCATGTGCCTCGAGCAACTGGAATCCACCAACCAAACGTTCTCCAATCGTTTTACCGACATCAATAAAAAGACATAGGGTGAGCATACGGTCCAACACTAGGGTTAGTGAAGTAGGAAGAGTACCAGTGTTGGTCCAGCTGCTCAAAAGAACGGTTAGCAGAAAAACCATTCCTAGCACGCCTACGTTAAGAGCGATCACCACGTACAGGAAAACGTGGTCCGCTAAGGGAGGAGCGTCCATCGCGATACTCAAAACGCGATGGAGGAAAATGCTCAACTACAAAGCCACCGCCACGGGGTCCATAGCCCACAACTTCAGGCTCCCGCCGGGCACGACCTCTTTGCGGCCTAGGCCTAGGAACTTGAGGTTTTGGACCTCTAGGCCTAGCGGCATACCTCTGAACATTAGGAACATGTACATCATGGAAAGGATAGTACATGTCTGTGTTGCTCATTTCCTTTGCACGCCGCGCCTCTCTCTTGCGCCGAAAGCAAAACTCACTCAAATGTCCATCTCTCCCACAGTACTCACAATGGTACCTCACCGCTCTCATAGGGGGTTGTTGGTACTCACGGTAGTGGGTGTGGATCACTTTGCCCTTCTGTGGCATAAGCTCCTCTTGGATGGGTGGCATGGTGTCTAGCTTGTTCTTGAGGTGGTTTGGTTTTGGAGCCCATGATTGTTTCTTGGGTGGAGCTCTCGGTGGTTCAACAAACATCCTATCCTTGGTGTTAGGCTTGAGAGGCTTTTTGGGTGGAATCTTGGTAAGCTTGGGAGTAGTGGTGGAGTTGGGCTTCTCACACGGGTTCAGACCACTCGACTCTCCAATCTTCCCAAAAGATGAAGCGCACTCAACACCCTGAGCAAAGCCTACACCTGGACCTCCAGCAGCACGCTTGAATTGGGAGATCATCATCTCAAGCTGCAGCTCATCACTCGACACCCATGACAAGATGATCCGAAGGTATGTGTTTTCCTCCTCGGTTTGCATCTTGTCATGCTTCACGTTCGCAATCTCCATCTCCAAACCCTCACACAAAGCGCATCTAGACACACACGTACTACCCGAGCTGGCCTTCTCAAGAGACACAATCTTGGCATTCTCCTCTGCCAACTCGGATTGCAAGCCTGCACAAGACTTGCACGCACCCAACAGCGAGGATCTAGCCTTCAGCACATCCACCTCTCCTACCAACACAGCATACTTACTTCTCAAAGTGAGAAGGTCAGTCATGTGTGTGGAGCACATCTCACACTCCTCTTCCTCGGTGACAACAACGGTGGACTTGACAGATTCAAGTTCCTTCACCGTATCCTCCCACTTCTGCCTAAACTTCTTCCTCTCTCGAGCAGCGCGCCTAAGCAGCTTGTCTTAACTAAGGAGAGCGACAGTAAGTTTCTCGACCTTAGCAGAAAGCTCATCGGGGGTCTGAGATACCTCGGAGGTGTCGTCGTCGTTCCGAGGTATGTCCTCCAGCTCGCCGTCAACCTCCTTGCCGAGGGCCATGGTGCAGAAGCCCTCGTTGTCGGTGAAGAAGCAGAGGCCATTCAACTTGTCTTCGATCCTCTTCTTCTTCTCGGACTCGTCGTCGCTTGAGGAAGCAGAGTCGTCATCTGAGTCGTCGACGTCGTTGAGCGTGACGAAGAAAGCACGCTGCTCAGCCTGGGCCTTCTCCAAGTACTTCATCTTATGTACTCCTTGTTGAAGCCGCCCTTCCGCTTGTGTTTTGCGGGGACGTACTTCTCCTTGTACGGATACTTGGGTGTATGCCGAGTCTCTGAGTGATGAGTGATTGTCAACTAGGATAATGTGCATGTTCTTTGGCTTGTGTTGTGAAGGTGTCGAGCATGGATACAGTGATCAAAGGCAAGGTGAAGGTCAAGTAGAGACGTGCCGTGCCGATGGACCGAGAGTGGCAAAGGGTAGACGTGAGGCTTCGACTGAGAGACCGGTGGCCTGAGGATCAGTTGTGGTGGCTGACAGCCTGGGACATCGACGAGCGAAGACTTGCGGGTGGACGGGGTGCACGGACGGTGCATCCCATCTACGGCTCGGTTTGGTGGTTGAGCCACAGAAAAACCACCAAGTGGACGGTTTCCAGGTTTGGGCCTCAAAACCTGGGCGCTGATGGTTTCCGAGTTTGGGCCACAAAACTCGGGCTGAGGACGGTCTCCAGGTTTGGGCCTCAAAACCTGGGTGTTGCGGGTTTGTTGAGTTTGGGCCACAAAACTCAGGTGCTGGTCGGCTGGTTTCACGGTTTGGGCCTCAAAACCGGGGGATGGCTGTGAAGGCTGGTTTCCCGGTTTGGGCCACAAAACCGGGGGTGCGACATCTGGGAAAAGGACGAGCAGAGCGATGGCAGCACGTGGCGGCAATCGGTGAGATTGCGTCGAGGCAACGCTACCAGTAGTGCGGGCGTGGCCGTCGGATCACCACCTACCATGAGTTGGTGCAGAATAACCCTAGGGTTTAGCTGGTTCGCTCTGTAATTAGTGAGGGGTTGAGTAGGAATTAGAATTAGGATAAGTAGAGGGAGACACCCTCCTCCCATTCCATCTCAGTCATTTGCTCTTTGCTTCTAGGGTTTCTTGCTCTCCCAATCCCCTGCTGTAGCTAGCTGATATCCGCAGAGATCCATACCTCTGTGTACTGGAGATTTTGAGAAAGTGAAGCCGTAACCTCACTGTTGTAGCGTGTGGTAGCCACACGGTTGCAGATCAATGACTTGATTCACGTTTTGTTCGTGTTCTTCGCGTTCTACGTTTCTCCGCGTTTTTCCCGTCACTCGATCTCCCTCTCTATTGCGTCTTTGCGAAATCCGTTTGAATCAACTTGTTCTTTATAGTGAGGAGATCATTTCCACTGAAGGAATTTATCTAACTCCTCACGAACAAGTAGATCGGGTTGTTTTCGTTTTCGTGGTGCTTTTTCGTTCATACTCCTCCCCTTTCGATTTCCCGGTGATTGAATCGATTTGAGTGGATGATTTCTTGGGGATAGTCTCCTATCTACCTCGTGATCATCCTCTCCAAGTTTGGGAACGTGGGATTGAGTTTTGATTCGGATTTGGGAAGAGAAGTGTGAGGGGCGATCGAAATCGCCCTCACTGGGAGGTCGCGGACAGTCCGCGGTTTGACCGGCGGACAGTTCGCGCGTCGGGGATCAGCCGAATCAATGGCTGTGTTCTTCGGACGGGTTACTGTTTTTACACCGGCGGACAGTCCGCAGTGTAAAGTCGCGGACTGTCCGGGAAGGGTCCAGGGAACTTCAGCAGCACTGTTGTTTTGCTCTTTTGACCAACGGACAGTCCGCCATCCCCTCGCGGACAGTCCGCAGTAGGGGCGGACAGTCCGGGACCCCAGGGCCGGACAGTCCAGGATTTGGCTAAAGCTTCCGGTTTAGTGCGTTTGCTCTCCCGGCTTCTTCGCTTGATTTTCAGACTTCTCGTTTGGCCCTAGAGTTGACCAAGGAACCTCTCTAGGTATCTTTGCTACTTGTTAGCATAGGTATTTGGGGATTTCTCGACGTAGCCGTCTATCTACGTTCGGGACTTGGTTTTTGGGGGTTGAATTTGCTCTAGTGTTTTTGCCGTTTGGTTTGCTATCGTTTTGTGGTGCTCCGCTATGATCCTAGGGATCATCCACCCTCTTCCAAGGGTCGTGAGCATCACGGTTTCGATCGAAGCTCTTGCGGTTGATTTTGGGACAAAAGGCCAAAGTTTCAAGAGAAATTTTTTAGCTCCCATTCACCCCCCTCTGGTCGCCTTGCTATTGCATTCTTGGTCCTTCAATTGGTATCGGAGCGGGTTAAGGATCTTCCACCTTAGCCGGTCCCAGATCCACAGAAGGCGACATGGATCACGGCGTGGGCAAACCGCCGTTCTTCGATGGGACGAACTATGCGTATTGGAAGATACGCATGTCGGCCTATCTGCAGAGTATTGATGCTTCCATTTGGGACATTTGCAACTCTGCCGATTACGTGGTCTTGGCTGCTCGTGTCACTCAGCGTCAGATCGATGAGCACGATGCCAATAGCCGAGCCCGTAATGCTCTTTTCTCATGTTTGAGCATGTCTGAGTTTGATCGCGTTTCTCACCTCGCTACGGCTCGGGAGATTTGGGCTACCCTCAAGCGTTTCCATGAGGGAACCTCTCAAGTCAAAACCCGTCTCTACGAGTCGTTCAAACGAGAGTATGAGAACTTTCGACATATGCCTGGCGAGAGCATAGAAAGTTTATTCGCTCGCTTTTAGGTGATTGTCAACAGGATGAGGGCTAACAAGGAGCTGTTGCCTTTCGATGATCATGAGAGAGCTTTGAAGCTTTTGCATACTCTTGATCAATCGGTGTGGGATTCCAAGGTTCAGGCGATCATCGAATCGCCTAACTATGAGACCCTCACTTGTGACAAGCACTTTAGTAAGCTCAAGTCCAGTGAGATTGATGCCATGGCGAGGGCTTCTTATGAAAATCCTTCTGGCCCGTCGATGGCTTTGTTTTCTGGCTCTTCTGCTAACACCTCTGGAGGCTTTGCACTCTCTTCTCTTCTTTCTATCATAGAGGAGCAGCTGGAGTTCATAGGGGATGACGAGTTGGCTTTGCTCGCCAACCGGTTCTCGCGGTTCCACAACAACCGCATGAACCGTCGCCGTGGAGGAGGACGCTCAGGATGCTTTGAGTGCGGCGACCCCAACCACTTCATCGCCAATTGCCCGAAGAAGAACAAGCAGACCTTTGGCAAGGCGGATCATGGGCACAAGTACGACTTCGGCAAGCGCAAGGAGAAGTACGTTCTCGCGAAGCACAAGCGGAAGGCCGGCTTCGACAAAGAGTACATCAAGATGAAGTACTTGGAGAAGGCCCAGGCTGAGTAGCGTGCGTTCTTCGCCACGCTCAGCGACGTCGACGACTCGGATGACGACTCCGCTTCCTCAAGCGATGACGAGTCCGAGAAGAAGAAGAGGATCGAGGACAAGCAGAACGGCCTCTGCTTCTTTGCCGACGACGAGGGCTTCTGCACCATGGCCCTCGAAAAGGAGGTCGACGGCGAGCTGGAGAACACCCCTCAGAACGACGACGACGACGACACCTCCCAGGTATCTCAGACCCCCGACGAGCTTTGTGCTGAGGTCAAGAAGCTTACTGCCGCGCTTCTTAGTCAGGATAAGTTGCTTAGGCGTGCTGCTAGAGAGCGCAAGGAGTTTAGGCAGAAGTGGGCGGATACGGTGAAGGAACTTGAATCTGTCAAGTCCACCGTTGTTGTCATAGAAGAATAGGAGTGTGAGATGTGCACCACGCACATGACAGGCCTTCTCACTTTTAGAGGTAAGTATGTTGCGTTGGTAGGAGAGGTGGATGAGCTGAATGCTAGATCTTCGCTGTTAGGTGCGTGCAAGTCTTGTGCGGGCTTGCAATCTGAGTTAGCAGAGAAGAATGCCAAGATTGTGTCTCTTGAAGAGGCCAACTCAGGTAGCACATGTGTGACTAGGTGTGTTCTTTGCGAGTGTTTGGAGATGGAGATAGCCAATGTGAAGCATGACAAGATGCAAACCGAGGAGGAAAACACATACCTTCGGACCATCTTGTCATGTGTGTCTAGTGGTGAGCCACAACTCGGGATGATGATCTCCCAATTCAAGCGAGATGCTGGAGGTCCAGGTGTAGGTTTTGCTCCGGGTGTCGATGGTTCATCGTTTGGGAAGATTGGAGAGTCGAGTGGTCTTGACCCATGTGAGAAGCCCAACTCCACCACTACTCACAAGCTTACCAAGATTCCACCCAAAGCGCCTCTCAAGCCTAACACCAAGGATGGGGTTTTTGTTCAACCTCCGAGAGCTCCACCAAAGAAACAATCTTGGGCTCCCAAACCAAACCACCTCAAGAACAGGCTTGACACCATGCCACCCATTCAGGAGGAGCTTATGCCACAGAAGGGCAAAGTGATCCACACTCACTACCGTGAGTACCAACAACCCCCTATGAGAGCGGTGAGGTACCATTGTGAGCATTGTGGGAGGGATGGACACTTGAGTGAGTTTTGCTTTCGGCGCAAGAGAGAGGCGCGCCGTGCAAGGGAGATGAACAACCCGGACATGTACCATCCTTTCCATGATGTACATGTGCCGAATGTTCAGAGGAGAGCTCCGAGGAGAGCTGCTAGGCCTAGAGGTCCAAAACCTCAAGTTCCTAGGCCTAGGCCGCGTAGAGAGCGTGCCCGGCGGGAGCCTGTAGTTGTAGGCTATGGACCCCGTGGCGGAGGCTTTGTTGAGCGTTTCCCTCCACCGCGTTTTGAGTATCGCTATGGACGCTCCTCCCTTAGCGGACCATGTTTTTCTAAACGTGGTGATCGCTTCCTCCGTAGGTGTGCTAGGAATGGTGAGATGTTACCGAGGAGGAGGAGTGTGAGATGTGCTGCATACACATGACTGACCTTCTCACTTTGAGAAGTAAGTATGTTGTGTTGGTAGGAGAGGTGGATGAGCTGAAGGCTAGATCCTCGCTGTTGGGTGCGTGCAAGTACTGTGCGGGCTTGCAATCTGAGTTGGCAGAGAAGAATGCCAAGATTGTGTCTCTTGAAGAGGCCAACTCGGGTAGCACATGTGTGGCTAGGTGTGTTCTTTGTGAAGGTTTGGATATGGAGATCGCTAAAGTGAAGCTTGACAAGATGCAAACCGAGGAGGAAAGCACATACCTTCGGACCATCTTGTCATGGGTGTCTAGTGGTGAGCCACAGCTGAAGGACCGAGAAAGCACTAGCAAGGCGACCAGATGGGGGGTGAATGGGAGCCAACAAAAATTCTTTCAAATCTTTGGCCAAATGTCCCAAAAACAATCCCTGAAAGCTACGACTGAAACCGTGATGCCCACGACCCTTGGAAGAGGTTGGATGATCCCTAGGATCACAGCGAGGCACCACAAAGCGATAGCAAACCGAACGGCAAAAGCACTCGATCAAGTTTGACCCTCAAAGACCAAGTCCCGAACGTAGATAGACGGCTACGTCGAGAAATCCCCAAATGCCAATGCTAACAAGTAGCAAAGATACCTAGAGAGGTTCCTTAGTCAACTACAAGGCCAAACGAGAAGTCCGAAAACCAAGCGAAGAAGCCGGGAGATCAAACGCACAAAACCGGAAGCTTCAGGCAATTCCCGGACTGTCCGGACCTGGAGTCCCGGACTGTCCGCCCATACTGCGGACTGTCCGCGACAGGAGCTCGGACTGTCCGCCGGCCAAATGGACAAAACAGCAAGGATGCTGAACGTCCCTGGTCGACTCCCGGACTGTCCGCGAAATTCAACTGCGGACTGTCTGCAGGTCAAAAATCGCCAAGGCAGCCGAGGAACGCAACCACTGATCTGGCTCACCCCTGATGCCCGGACTGTCCGCGGTACCAGGCGCGGACTATCCGCAACCTTGCAGAGAGGGCGATTTTGGTCGCCCTTCTCCCAAAACTTCTCCAAATCGAATCAACTCACAATCCCACGTTCCCAAGCTTGGAGAGGATGATCACAGAGAAGTTAGAAGACTATCCCCAAGAAATCATCCGCTCAAATCAACTCAAACACCGGGAAATCGAGAAGGGAGGAGTATGAACCGAAAAAGCACCACGAAAACGAAATCAACACGATCTACTTGTTCGTGAGGAGTTAGATGAATTCCTTCGGTGGAAATGATCTCCTTTCAAAAACGAACAAGATGATTCAAATGGATTTCGCAAAGACGCAGTATGGAGAGAGATCGAGCGACGGGAAAAACGCGGAGAAAAGAAGAACGCGAAGAACACGAACCAAAACGCGAATCAACACATCGATCCTCAACCGTGTGGCTACCACACGCTACAACTGTGAGGTTACGGCCTCACTTCCTCAAAATCTCCAGTACACAGAGGTATGGTTCTCTGCGGATCTCAGCTAGCTACAGCAGGGGATTGGGAGAGTAGGAAACCCTAGAAGCAAAGAGCAAATGACTGAGATAAGAAGGGAGGAGGGTGTCTCCCTCTACTTATCCTAATTTCTAATTTCTACTCTACCCCTCAACTAATTACAGAGTGAACCGGCTAAACCCTAAGGTTATTCTAGACCCACTCAAGGTAGGTGGTGATCCGACGGCCATGCCCGCACAACTCGTAGCGTTGCCTCGACGCAACCTCCCGATTGCTGCCACGTGCCGCCACCGCTCTGCTTGTCCTTTTCCCAGACGTCGCACACCCGGTTTTGTGGCCCAAACCGGGAAACCAGCCTTCACAGCCAACCCCCGGTTTTGAGGCCCAAACCGGGAAACCAGCCGACCATCGCCCGAGTTTTGTGGCCCAAACTCAGAAACCCGCAGCACCCAGGTTTTGAGGCCCAAACCTAGAAACCGTCCTCAGCCCGAGTTTGGTGGCCCAAACTCGGCAAACCCGAAACACCCAGGTTTTGTGGCCCAAACCTGGAAACCGTCCACCCGATGGTTTTTCTCTGGCTCTACCACCAAACCGAAGCAGTAGAGGGGATGCACCGCCCGTGCATCCCGTCCACCGACACGTGTTCCCAAGTCCACGACTCAGGCAACACATGACCGCAAGTCTTCGCTCATCGTTGTCCCAGGTTGTCAGCCACCACAGCTGATCCTCGGGCCACCGGTCCCTCAGTCCAAGCCTCACTTCCGCCCTTCGCCACTCTCGGTCCATCGGCACGGCACGTCTCTACTTGACCTTCACCTTGCCTTTGATCACTGCATCCGTGCTCGACACCTGCACAACACAAGCCAAAGAACATGCGCATCATCCCAGTTGACAATCACGCATCACTCAGAGACTCGGCATACACCCATGTATCCGCAATCTCCCCCTTGATGAGTGCATTGTCAACTACCAACACAAATCATAATGGAAGCAGAAGAAGGAAGGAGGGAGGAGAGAGAACTCGACCAAATGACCCTAAAGCATACCAAAGCCAAAGAAGGTCAAATGGAAATAGCAAGACAACTGGGTCCCCAAAGACATGGGCAACAGCTCGACGCGACCAGACAAAGTAAAGCTAGCCCTCAAGAAGAGGTAGAACAGGCTCAACACCGCTAGCAAGAGAACTTGATACCAATTGAAGAATCAACTGAAAAACCAAGCAAAATAGAGCTAGCCCTCAAGAAGAGGTAGAACAGGCTCAACACCGCTAGCGAGACCAATCGACACTCAAGAATCAGAAGAGCTTGACACCAATTACAAAATCACCAATTGAAAATCTGAAAAGCGAATGCTAGTCCCTCAAGAAAGAGGCAAAAAGGCTCAACACAACTAGCAAAAACGCGTCAAACCAATTTGAAGTTTCAACATCTCATCATGAGCAAGCTCCCCCTCCAATAGTGCACACAACCTCAGGGAACACATGATTTATCAGTATTTCTCCCCCTTAGTTGAAAATGCACAGAACAAGGAAAAACTCTCCCCCTTCAAAGATGCATATGAGTCAAAATGCAAGTTAGCAGCTTCAGGAGTATAATCAAGAGAGTGCAAAGATGCTCTACAGAGGTCTAATCCGATGACTCATAAAATGCAAAGGATGCTAGCAAAGGCTTAAACTGATCACAAGATACTCAAAATGAACATGAGAGCAAAAAGAGCAGTTTTCAGCCAAAACGGTATTCACCATCAAAATAGCACAAGACATGTATAGACAGGAAGTCAAACAAGTGCTAAACATGTAGACAAGGTGAACTACCCCTAGCACAGTTCAATCATCATGCTATAGAATGAAACATAGACTCATGTATCCAAATTTTATCGGAGTTGCAGCGGTTAAATTACATAAGTTTAAATTTCAGCATGTGATTGCGAGAGGTTGAAAGCTTGTCATTGCCTAACTTACCAACTGTGCGAAGCGTATGCAGAAGCAATCAGAAGCTTAAAGCAACAGTTTCGGTCATACACTACACAGCTCAAGACTGTGATGTGCTGACAAGCAATCCCATCTCGATCTTTCGAGTTCACTTAACTTGGTTCAAGATTTAAACATCATATGAACATACCAAGCAACTGAATGACTCAGAACTAGAGACATAGCAACCCAGCATATATGAAAAGCACAAGTGACTTCAACACATTCTACACATGCTAGTTGCATATCTCAATGGTGAATATTTTCAAGTTTTACGTTCATTAAACAAATTCACCATTCATAAAATAGTTCCGCTCACAATATGTATCAGTGATCAGAGAGAGCATAAGCTAAAGCATCATCATATGCATCGGAGCAAAGACTACACAGAGCATAGTTACATTCTAAAGATTATACACATGAAGCTCTGAATGTAAATACGCAGGATGAAATGCAAAGATGTATGAAGAAATCAAAGAAAAGAGAAGATACCAACTGAAAAACACAAAGTCAGTGTATCATACAAGAGCCAAAATGTTTCCCCCATCTAAAAGGGGAAACACACACCAAGCTCACCTCTCAACCGATTAAAAGTTGATTGGTCCAAAGGCTTGGTGAAAATATCAGCCAACTGATGATGAGTATCGACATGGCGAAGGTCGATATCACCCTTCTCATAGTGGTCTCGCAAAAAATGAAAGCACACATCAATGTGTTTGGTCTTCGAGTGCAGCACGGGGTTCTTAGCAACGCTAATCGCACTCGTGCTATCACAAAGCAAAGGAACACGAGAAAAGCTCAGACCAAAATCACGCAAAGTGGCCATCATCTAGAGTAACTGGGAATAGCAGCTAGCCACAGCAACATACTCAGCCTCCGTGGTAGACTGGGCGACACTAGACTGCTTGCGAGAGGACCACAAAACAAGAGAAGAACCAATAAACTGGCAAGTCCCAGAAGTGGACTTGCGCTCAATCCGGCAACCAGCAAAATCGGCATCGGAATAACCGCAAAGGGAGAGGGTGGAGGAAGCAGAATACCAAATCCCAAATTCTGGAGTGAAGGATAAGTACCTCGTAATGCACTTGACCGCCTGACGGTGAGAGGTGCGTGGCGAAGACTGAAATCGCGCGCAAAGACACACCGCGAACTGGATGTCCGGGCGTGTCGCCGTCAGGTACAGCAGCGACCCGATCATACTCCGGTACTCCTTCTGGTCCATAGCTTCTCCATCCTTGTCCGCATCCAGGGCCGTCATGGTCGACATGGGTGTTGGAAGAGGCTTGGCCTCACCCATATCGAACTTCTTCAGAATATCTCTGGTATACTTACCCTGGTGCACAAACGTTCCCTCTCGAGATTGCTTGATTTGCAATCCGAGGAAAAACGTCAACTCACCCATCATGCTCATCTCGAATTCCCTGCTCATAGTATCTGCAAACTTGGCAACCAAAGCGTGAGAAGAACCACCGAAAATGATATCATCCACGTAAATTTGGACCAAGAGTGTATCAGTGCCTTGCTTGACGAGAAAGGGCGTTTTATCTACACATCCCATTTTAAAACCCTTATCAAGCCAAAATGTTTTCAACCTATCATACCAGGCTCTAGGGGCTTGCTTCAAACCATACAAAGCTTTGTGAAGTTTAAAGACATGGTTTGGAAACTTGGGATTTTCGAAACCGGGGGGTTGTCTCACATATACCTCCTCTTCTATGTAGCCGTTTAAGAAGGCACTCTTGACATCCATTTGAAAGAGTTTAAAACCTTTGGATGCAGCAAAAGCCAAGAGTATTCTAATAGCCTCCAAACGTGCTACAGGAGCAAAAGTCTCCTCATAGTCTATCCCCTCCTTCTGACTATACCCCTGGGCTACAAGTCTGGCCTTGTTTCTCACAACATGGCCATCTTCTCCCTGTTTGTTTTTGAAAACCCATTTTGTCCCAATTGGGTGACACTCAGAGGGTGGAGAAACTAGAACCCAAACCCGATTTCTCTCAAAATTTTCTAACTCCTCATGCATGGCATTGACCCAATCCGGATCCGTCAAAGCGTGTCCAACATCTCGGGGTACAAAATCAGCAACAAATGCACAATGAGCAAAGTGAGAGATTTGTTGTGACCTATACCGAGTGATGCGTTCGCCGATGCTGCCGATCATCTGTTGAGGCGGGTGTTGGCGCTGGATGTGTTGTGGCGCCTCCCGAGCCAAAGTGGCCTCCCCCTCGGGTACAAATGGTACCGCGCGAGGTGGCGGATCCCACGGCCCCCAGGAAGAAGAGGTGTCAGGGCCGTGAGTCGTGGTAGAATCCGCTCCTTGCGGCACAGCAGGTGGAGGGGGTGCTGGATCATCCATAACTTCAGCACCCTCGTCCTCATCATCAAAAAGAGGTTCTCCAACCTCATGATCACCTGCACGCTCAAAACGAGAAGAAGGACAAAACATGGTCTCGTCGAAGGTGACATCGGATGTCTCCATGACTCGGTTAGTGTCAAGGTTAAGTACACGATAAGCACGAGTATGAGCGCCATAACCCAAAAACACGCCATCAGAAGAACCAGACTCAAACTTGTCCAAGTTGCCCTTCTTGAGTATAAAACAGTGGCAACCAAAAACTCTAAAATAACTCACCTTGGGGAGTTTTCCAAAACGCAACTCATAAGAGGTCTTTTTCAAGAAAGCTCGAAGGAAAATGCGATTGGAGATATAGCATGCAGTGCTCATAGCTTCGGCCCAATATCGCCTAGGAGTCCTATGCTCATCGAGCATCGTCCTGGCCATCTCTACAAGGGTCCGATTCTTCCTCTCTACAACACCATTCTGTGGCGGTGTGTAGGGGGAAGAAAACTGATGCTCTAAACCCAAAGAGTTGCAAAACTTCTCAAAATCCAAATTCTTGAATTCGGAACCATTATCACTCCTAATGGCTCGCATCGAGTTCAAAGGCAACTCATTCTGAAGACGCAAAATCAGATTGCGAGCAAGGGAGAAAGTCTCGGTCTTCTCAGCTAAAAAGAAGACCCACGAATATCTCGAAAAGTCATCAACAACAACAAGCACATACCACTTCCCCCCAACCGAGCTCACCCAAGCCGGACCAACAAGGTCCATGTGCAAAAGCTCTCTAGGGCGCTTGGTCATGACTTGAGTCACTGGATGGTGGGGAGCAGCAACCATCTTCCCATGTCTACAAGAATGGCAAACAAGGTCCTTCTCCATGGATAACTTGGGTAATCCTCGGATTAGGCCAAGTGAACTAAGTCTTGCAAGCAAGTCGAAGCTCAAGTGTCCTAGTCTCATATGCCACTTCCAAAGATCAGAAGAAGAAGGTCCAGCCACAAGACAACGAGAAATGCCAAAAGACTCCGAGAAATCCGCACGAAAGACATTCCCAAAGGGCGAAATCCCACAAACAAGATTGCCCTGAGGATCCAAAATGCGACTGAGATTCGGCTTAAAACGAATCTCATAGTCGTCATCAAAGAGTTGCGAAACAGAAAGAAGGTTAAAATGCAAGTTAGAAACAAGAGCAACATCGCGCAACACAAAGTGCTCATTAACTCGCACGGACCCACAAGACAATACCTTACCTTTGCTATTGTCGCCGAAGGTGATAAACTCCTTTCCGGCGACCGGACTATGACTTGAGAACCACTTGGTGTTTCCGGTCATGTGCCTCGAACACCCAGAATCCACCAACCAAACTTTCTCCAATCGTTTTACCTATATCAATAAAAAGACATAGGGTGAGCATACAGGCCAACACTGGGGTTAGTGAAGTAAGGAGAATACCAGTGTTGGGCCGACTGCTCAAAAGAACGGTTAGCAGAAAAACCATTCCTAGCACACCTACGGAGGAAGCGATCACCACGTTTAGAAAAACATGGTCCGCTAAGGGAGGAGCGTCCATAGCGATACTCAAAACGCGGTGGAGGGAAACGCTCAACAAAGCCTCCGCCACGGGGTCCATAGCCTACAACTGCAGGCTCCCGCCGGGCACGCTCTCTACGCGGCCTAGGCCTAGGAACTTGAGGTTTTGGACCTCTAGGCCTAGCAGCTCTCCTCGGAGCTCTCCTCTGAACATTCGGCACATGTACATCATGGAAAGGATGGTACATGTCCGGGTTGTTCATCTCCCTTGCACGGCGCGCCTCTCTCTTGCGCCGAAAGCAAAACTCACTCAAGTGTCCATCCCTCCCACAATGCTCACAATGGTACCTCACCGCTCTCATAGGGGGTTGTTGGTACTCACGGTAGTGAGTGTGGATCACTTTGCCCTTCTGTGGCATAAGCTCCTCCTGAATGGGTGGCATGGTGTCAAGCCTGTTCTTGAGGTGGTTTGGTTTGGGAGCCCAAGATTGTTTCTTTGGTGGAGCTCTCGGAGGTTGAACAAAAACCCCATCCTTGGTGTTAGGTTTGAGAGGCGCTTTGGGTGGAATCTTGGTAAGCTTGTGAGTAGTGGTGGAGTTGGGCTTCTCACATGGGTCAAGACCACTCGACTCTCCAATCTTCCCAAACGATGAACCATCGACACCCGGAGCAAAACCTACACCTGGACCTCCAGCATCTCGCTTGAATTGGGAGATCATCATCCCGAGTTGTGGCTCACCACTAGACACACATGACAAGATGGTCCGAAGGTATGTGTTTTCCTCCTCGGTTTGCATCTTGTCATGCTTCACATTGGCTATCTCCATCTCCAAACCCTCGCAAAGAACACACCTAGTCACACATGTGCTACCTGAGTTGGCCTCTTCAAGAGACACAATCTTGGCATTCTTCTCTGCTAACTCAGATTGCAAGCCCGCACAAGACTTGCACGCACCTAACAGCGAAGATCTAGCATTCAGCTCATCCACCTCTCCTACCAACGCAACATACTTACCTCTCAAAGTGAGAAGGCCTGTCATGTGCGTGGTGCACATCACACACTCCTATTCTTCTATGACAACAACGGTGGACTTGACAGATTCAAGTTCCTTCACCGTATCCTCCCACTTCTGCCTAAACTCCTTGTGCTCTCTAGCAGCACGGCTAATCAACTTATCCTGACTAAGGAGCGCGGCAGTAAGTTTCTCGACCTCAGCAGAAAGCTCGTCGGGGGTCTGAGATACCTAGGAGGAGTCGTCGTCGTCGTCGTCGTCGTCATTCCGAGGAGTCTCCAGCTCGCCATCAACCTCCTTGCCGAGGGCCATGGTGCAAAATCCCTCGTCGTCGGCGAAGAAGCAGAGGCCGTTCAGCTTGTCCTCGATCCTCTTCTTCTTCTCGGACTCGTCGTCCCTGGAGGCAGCGGAGTCGTCATCCGAGTCGTCGACGTCGCTGAGAGTGGTGAAGAAAGCACGCTGCTCCGCCTGGGCCTTCTCCAAGTACTTTGTCTTGATGTACTCCTTGTCGAAGCCGCCCTTCCGCTTGTGCTTCGCGGGGACGTACTTCTTGTTGCGCTTGCCGGAGTCGTGCTTGTGCCCATGATCCGCCTTGCCGAAGGTCTGCTTGTTCTTCTTCGGGCAATTGGCGATGAAGTGGTTGGGGTCGCCGCACTCAGAGCATCTCGAGCGTCCTCCTCCGCGGCGACGGTTCATGCGGTTGTTGTGGAACCACGAGAACCGGTTGGCGAGCAAAGCCAACTCGTCATCCCCAAAGAACTCCAACTGCTCCTCTGTGACAGAAAGAAGAGAGGAAAGTGCAAAGCCTCCAGAGGGGTTAGCAGAAGAGCCAGAAAGCAAAGCCATCGATGGGCTAGAAGGATTTTCATAGGAAGCCCTAGCCATGGCATCGATTTCACTGGACTTGAGCTTACTGAAGAGCTCGTCGCATGTGAGAGTCTCATAGTTAGGCGATTCGATGATTGCCTGAACCTTGGAATCCCACATCAACCGATCAAGAGTATGCAAAAGCTTCAAGGCTCTCTCATGATCGTCGAAAGGCAACAGCTCCTTGTTAGCCCTCATCCTGTTGACAATCACCTGAAAGCGAGCGAATAAACTCTCTATGCTCTCGCCAGGCATATGTCGAAAGTTCTCATACTCTCGCTTGTGCGACTCGTAGAGACGGGTTTTGAATTGAGAGGTTCCCTCATGGAAACGCATGAGGGATGCCCAAATCTCCCGAGCTGTAGCGAGGTGAGAAACGCGATCAAACTCCGTCATGCTCAAGCATGAGAAAAGAGCATTAGAGGCTCGGCTATTGGCATCGTGATCATCGATCTGACGCTGAGTCACACGAGCAGCCAAGACCACGTAATTGGCAGAGTTGCAAATATTCCAAATGGAAGCACCCAGACTCTGCAGAAAAGCCGACATGCGTATCTTCCAATACGCATAGTTCGTCTCATCAAAGAACGGCGGTTTGCCCACGCCGCGGTCCATGTCGCCTTCTGTGGATCTGGAACCGGCTAAGGTGGAAGATCCTTAACCCGCTCCGATACCAATTGAAGGACCGAGAAAGCACTAGCAAGGCGACCAGAGGGGGGGGGGGTGAATGGGAGCTAACAAAAATTCTTTTGAATCTTTGGCCAAATGTCCCAAAAACAATCCCTGAAAGCTACGACTGAAACCGTGATGCCCACGACCCTTGGAAGAGGTTGGATGATCCCTAGGATCACAGCGAGGCACCACAAAGCGATAGCAAACCGAACGGCAAAAGCACTGGATCAAGTTTGACCCTCAAAGACCAAGTCCCGAACGTAGATAGATGGCTACGTCGAGAAATCCCCAAATACCAATGCTAACAAGTAGCAAAGATACCTAGAGAGGTTCCTTGGTCAACTACAAGGCCAAACGAGAAGTCCAAAAACCAAGCGAAGAAGCCAGGCGATCAAACGCACAATACCGGAAGCTTCAGGCGATTCCCGGACTATCCGGACCTAGAGTCCCGGACTGTCCGCCCCTACTGCGGACTGTCCGCCAGTCAAATGGACAAAACAGCAAGGTTGTTGAACGTCCCTGGTCGACTCCCGGACTGTCCGCGAAATTCAACTGCGGACTGTCCGCAGGTCGAAAATCGCCAAGGCAGCCGAGGAACGCAGCCACTGATCTGGCTCACCCCCGATGCCCGGACTGTCCGCGGTACCAGGCGCGGACTATCCGCGACCTTGCAGAGAGGGCGATTTTGGTCGCCCTTCACCCAAAACTTCTCCAAATCGAATCAACTCACAATCCCACATTCCCAAGCTTGGAGAGGATGATCACGGAGTAGTTAGAAGACTATCCCGAAGAAATCATCCGCTCAAATCAACTCAAACACCGAAAAATCAAGAGGGGAGGAGTATGAACCAAAAAAGCGCCACGAAAACGAAATCAACCCGATCTACTTGTTTGTGAGGAGTTAGATGAATTCCTTCGGTGGAAATGATCTCCTTTCAAAAATGAACAAGATGATTCAAACGGATTTCGCAAAGACGCAGTATGGAGAGAGATCGAGCGACGGGAAAAACGCAGAGAAAAGAAGAACGCGAAGAACACGAACCAAAATGCGAATCAACAAATCGATCTGCAACCGTGTGGCGACCACACGCTACAACAGTGAGGTTACAGCCTCACTTCCTCAAAATCTCCAGTACACAGAGGTATGGTTCTCTGCGGATCTCAGCTAGCTACAGCAGGGGATTGGGAGAGCAGGAAACCCTAGAAGCAAAGAGCAAATGACTGAGATAAGATGGGAGGAGGGTGTCTCCCTCTACTTCTCCTAATTTCTAATTCCTACTCTACCCCTCAACTAATTACAGAGCGAACCAGCTAAACCCTAAGGTTATTCTGGACCAACTCGAGGTAGGTGGTGATCTGACGGCCACTCCCGCACAACTCGTAGCATTGCCTCGACGCAACCTCCCGATTGCCGCCACGTGCCACCACCGCTCTGCTTGTCCTTTTCCCGGACGTCGCACCCCCGGTCTTGTGGCCCAAACCGGGAAACCAGCCTTCACAGCCAACCCCCGGTTTTGAGGCCCAAACCGAGAAACCAGCCGGCCATCGCCTGAGTTTTGTGGCCCAAACTCAGAAACCCGCAGCACCCAGGTTTTGAGGCCCAAACCTGGAAACCGTCCTCAGCCCGAGTTTTGTGGCCCAAACGCGGCAAACCCGAAACACCCAGGTTTTGTGGCCCAAACCTGGAAACCATCCACCCGATGGTTTTTCTCTGGCTCTACCACCAAACCGAAGCTGTAGAGGGGATGCACCGCCCGTGCACCCCGTCCACCGACACGTGTTCCCAAGTCCACGACTCAGGCAACACATGACCGCAAGTCTTCGCTCGTCGCTGTCCCAGGCTGTCAGCCACCACAGCTGATCCTCGGGCCACCGGTCCCTCAGTCCAAGCCTCACGTCCTCCCTTCGCCACTCTCGGTCCATCGGCATAGCACGTCTCTACTTGACCTTCACCTTGCCTTTGATCACTGCATCTGTGCTCGACACCTGCACAACACAAGCCAAAGAACATGCACATCATCCCAGTTGACAATCACTCATCACTCTGAGACTCGGCATACACCCATCCAGGTGTAGGTTTTGCTTCGGGTGTTGATGTTTCGTCCTTTGGGAAGATTGGAGAGTCGGGTGGTCTTAACCCATGTGAGAAGCCCAACTCCACCACTACTCCCAAGCTTACCAAGATTCCACCCAAAGAGCCTCCCAAGCCTAACACCAAGGATGGGGTCTTTGTTGAACCTCCGAGAGCTCCACCCAAGAAACAATCATGGGCTCCCAAACCAAACCACCTCAAGAACAAGCTGGACACCATGCCACCCATCCAGGAGGAGCTTAAGCCACAGAAGGGCAAAGTGATCCACACCCACTACAGTGAGTACCAACAACCCCCTTTGAGAGCGGTGAGGTACCATTGTGAGCACTGTGGGAGAGATGGACACTTGAGTGAGTTTTGCTTTCGGCACAAGAGAGAGGCGTGCCGCGCAAAGGAGATGAACAACACGCACATGTACCATCCTTTCCATGATGTACATGTGTCGAATGTTCAAAGGCATGCTAGTAGGCCTAGAGGTCCAGAACCTCAAGTTCCTAGGCCTAGGCAGCGGAGAGGACGTGCCCGGCGGGAGCCTGCAGTTGTAGGTTGTGGACCCCGTGGCGGTGGCGTTGTAGTTGAGCGTTTTCCCCCACCGCGTTTTGAGTATCGCGATGGACGCTCCTCCCTTAGCGGACCACGTTTTCCTCTACGTGGTGATCGCTCTTCCCGTAGGCGTGCTAGGAATGGTTTTTCTGCTAACCGTTCTTTTGAGCAGTCGGCCCAACACTGGTATTCCCCTTACTTCACTAACCCCAGTGTTGGACCGTATGCTCACCCTATGTCTTTTTATTGATGTAGGTAAAACGATTGGAGAACGTTTGGTTGGTGGATTCCGGTTGTTCGAGGCACATGACCGGAAACACCAAGTGGTTCTCCAGTCTTAGTCCGGTCACCGGAAAGGAGTCTATCACCTTCGGCGACAATAGCAATGGTAAGGTATTGTCTCGTGGGTTAGTGCGAGTTAATGAGCACTTTGTGTTGCGCGATGTTGCTCTTGTTTCTAACTTGCATTTTAACCTTCTCTCTGTTTCGCAATTCTTTGATGACGACTATGAGATTCATTTTAAGCCGAATCTTAGTCGTATTTTGGATCCTCAGGGCAATCTTGTTTGTCGGATATCGCCCTTTGGAAAAGTCTTTCGTGTGGATTTCTCAGAGTCAATTGGAATTTCTCGTTGTCTTTTGGCTGGACCTTCCTCCTCTGATCTTTGGAAATGGCATAGGAGACTCGGTCACCTGAGCTTCGACTTGCTTGCAAGACTTAGCTCACTTGGCTTAATCCGAGGATTGCCCAAGTTGTCCATGGAGAAGGATCTTGTTTGCCATTCTTGTAGACATGGGAAGATGGTAGCCGCTCCCCACCATCCAGTGACTCAGGTTATGACCAAGCGCCCTGGAGAGCTTTTGCACATGGACCTTGTTGGCCCGGCTCGGGTGAGCTCGGTTGCGGGAAGTGGTATGTGCTTGTTGTTGTTGATGACTTTTCGAGATACTCGTGGGTTTTCTTTTTAGTTGAGAAAACTGAGACTTTCTCCTTTGCTCGCAATCTGATTTTGCGTCTTCAGAATGAGTTCCCTTTGAACTCAATGCGAGCTATTAGGAGTGATAATGGTTTCGAATTCAAGAATTCAGATTTTGAGAAGTTTTGTAACTCTTTGGGTTTAGAGCATCAGTTTTCTTCTCCCTACACATCGCCTCAGAATGGTGTTGTAGAAAAGAAGAATCGGACCCTTGTAGAGATGGCTAGGACGATGCTCGATGAGCATAGGACTCCTAGGCGATATTGGGCCAAAGCCATGAGCACTGCTTGCTACATTTCCAATCGCATTTTTCTCTGAGCTTTCTTGAAAAAGACTTCTTATGAGTTGCGTTTTGGAAAACTGCCCAAAGTGAGTTATTTTAGAGTTTTCGGTTGCCATTGTTTTATACTCAAAAAGGGCAACTTGTAAAAGTTTGAGTCTCATTCTTCTGACGGTGTGTTTTTGGGTTATGGCACTCATACTGAAGGACCGAGAGGCTACCCGAAAGCGACCAGAGGGGGGGTGAATGGGAGCTTCAAAATTTCCTTTCGGAAACTAGATGCCACTGTCCCAAACTCAACCCCAAAAACGAAACCTAGAGCTTGCTAATGTCCACGACCCTAGATGTAGGGTGGATGCTTCCTAGAAGCACAGCGGGACACTAGATAACTCTAGAAAGCCAACCCAAAAGACGGAATTCAAATCCGATCAAGAACGAACGAACCGCGAACGAGACGGCGCGAAACAGCAGTGACCGGACTCTGGCCTGCGTCCGGTCTACAGGGACCGGACGCGTCCGGTCAACAAAAGTCGGCTCTGGAACCTTACTGTTCGCGACCGGACTCACGAGTACGGAGCGTCCGGTCGAGAGCAGTGTGTCCGGTCAGAAACGAACAAGCACGATGAACAGTGGAAGCAGTGCGTCCGATCAAAACGTGAACGGAGCGTCCGGTCAAATTGAAGAACATGGCTAAGCGCTGTTCATCGACCGGACTCACAGACCGAGCGTCCGGTCGCTTGACACCGGACGCGTCCGGTCGCTGAAAAACCGGTTTGGAACCTCTCTGTTTCTGACCGGACTCACTGAAGGGAGCGTCCGGTCGATTTGAACAGAGCGTCCGGTCAAGCAAAAGAGCTCAGACAGAGTTCAACCACCGGACGCACTGTGGCAGCGTCCGGTCGTTGAATGAAGCGTCCGGTCACCCCGCGAATTCACTGTTCGTCCACCGATTCGACTAGAACTCACCCAAAACAAATCCTCTAGGGATCAAACTTGGTGAGTGAAGTCACAAGGAGGATAGTGAGCTATCTCTAAGAGATCATGGCTCGAACCTAAATCCAAATCGGTGAATCGAAGAATTTCGGGGGAAGTGAGAAAAAGTGACCCGAAACGAAAAATCGATCGATCTCCTAGACCGTGAGGTTAGAGGATGATTCCTTCGGTGGAAAGAAGTGCCTCACGATCTAGAACAACTTGGTTCAAACGGAATTGCAAAAGATGAACCGAGCAAAGAGATCAAGCGACGGGAAAATCGTGGAGAAAAAGGATTCCGCGAAGAACACAAGCAAAACGGAAATCACAGCCACGAAACCGAATCAAAGACACGAATCAAGTCATCGATTTGTGCTCCAAGGTGAGGATACGGCCTCACTTCCTCAAATCAACAGTACACAGAGTGGAGTCTCTCTGCGGATCTCAACTAGCTAAAGCAGGGGATGGGAGAGTGGAAACCCTAGGTGCTAGGAAGCAAATGACTGCGCTAACTGAGATAGCTAAAACTGAGATAGGGAGGAGGGTGTCTCCCCTAGACTACTTATACTAACCTAGCCTAAGTCTATTTCCTACTCTACCCCTCACTACTGTATTTACAGAGCGGACCAGCCTAACCCTAAGGCTATTCTAGTCCACCCGCTGGTGGTAGGTAGATCCGACGGCCACGCCCGCACGGTCTTCCGCGTCGCCTCCACGCAACCTTCAGATCGCCGCCACGTGCCGCCACCACTCTGCACCCCCGGTTTTGTGGCCCAAACCGGGAAACCAGCCTTTTCCATCAGCCCCCGGTTTTGAGGCCCAAACCGGGAAACCAGCCTCCAGCCCGAGTTTTGTGGCCAAACTCGGAAACCGTCCGCGCCCGAGTTTTGAGGCCCAAACTCGGAAACCGGCCCACGCCCAGGTTTTGAGGCTCAACCTGGAAACCGTCGCGCCCAGGTTTTGTGGCTCAACCTGGAAACCCAGCACCCAGGTTTTGAGGCCCAAACCTGGAAACCGTCCACCGTTGGTTTTTCCCGGGCTCTACCAACAAACCGGCGTCGTAGAGGGGATGCACCGCCTGTGCACCCCTTCCACCGACATGATCGCACTTCTCCGCCTGTCGCTGTCGCAGGCTGCCAGCCACCACAGCTGATCCTCCGGCCTCCAGTCCATCAGTCCAAGTCCACGTCCGCCCTTCACCGTCCGATACATCGGCATGGCACGTCCGCCGCACGGCACGCCCATCCTTCATCGCGCCCGGTCCGTCGGCACGGCACGTCGCAACTTGACCTTCACCCGCCATCGATCACTGTCTCCGTGCTCGACACCTGCACAACACAAGCCAAAGAACATGCGCATCATCTCCGTTGACAATCACTCATCACACAGAGACTCGGCATACACCCATGTATCCGCAATCTCCCCCTTGATGAGTGCATTGTCAACTCCACAACAAATCATGAATAAGAAGAAGGAGGTAGGAAGGAGTGAGAAGAGAAAACCCAACCAAATGACCCAAAAGCCTAACAAAAGCCAAAGAAGGTCAAGTGGATGAAGCAAAAACTTGGTCCCCAAAGACATGGGCAACGGCTCGACGCAACCAAGCAAAGCAAAGCTAGCCCTCAAGAAGAGGTAGAACAGGCTCAACACCGCTAGCAGATACCAATTGAAGATCGGAGGACAACAGAAGCAAAATACTAGTCCCTCAAGATAGAGGCACAGAGGCTCAACACAACTAGCAAGAAAATCACTCCGAACCAATTGAAAATCAACCCAAACCAAATGGGAAAGCACACCAGACGATACCAATTGAAAGCCAAATGAAAAAGCTTATGAAAGCTCATGAAAAGCTAGGAACGTTTGCTAGTCCCTCAAGACAGAGGCAACGGCTCAACACAACTAGCAAACTCCCCCTCGACAAATGCAAGCAACTAGGACAAAAGATTCTCCCCTTAGTTGATCAACACAGGAGCATATGATTTGCATAAATTTCTCCCCCTAGTTGAAAATGCACTTATCAAGGCCAAAAAGGTATCGGAGAAGCAACTCCCTTCACATAAACTCCCCCTGAACACAAGATCTCCTTCCACAATGCATATGAAGTCAAAATGCAAGTTAGGAGCTTCAAGTATATAGTCAAAAGAGTGCAAAGATGCTCTAATCAGTATAGCTCCAACATCTCAATTAAGCACTCAAATAGCAAAGGCTCAAACTGATCACTTATACGAAATATGAAGCATATGAGCATGTGAGCAGTTTTAAGCCAAAAGGATAGTCACCATCAAAATAGCACTAGACATGTATAGAAGGAATCCAAACAAGTGCTAAGCATATATACAAGGTGAACTACCCCTAGCAAAGTTCAATCATCATGCATAGGAATGAAGCATATACTTGTGATTTCAAATTCATATCGGAGTTGCAGCGGTAAGAGAATTCACAAGTTCATTTTTAGCATGTGATTGCGAGAGGTTGAAAGCTTGTCATTGCCTAACTTTTCAACCGTGCGAAGCCTATGCCGAAGCAATCAGAAGCTTAAAGCAACGGTTTCGGTCATACACTACATGGCTCAAGTTTAACTCAAGGTGCAATGAGAAACAGTCTCAATACCATGAGGTGTTGACAAGCAATCCCATCTCGATCTTTTCAATTCAATCAATACTTGGTTCAGATTTTAAGCAATTTATGAACAACCAAGCAAGTGAATGACTCAGAACTAGAGACATAGCAACCTAGCATATATGAAAAGCAGGAATGGACTCAACACACCCTACACATGCTAGTTGCATATCTCAATGGTGAACATTTTCAGATTTATGTACATTAGGCATAATTCACCATTCCAAAAAAATAGCTCGCTCATAACATGTAACAGTGATCAGAAAGAGCATAAGCTACAAGCATCATCATAAGTATCGGAGCAATACTAACAAGAGCATAATTACATTCTAGTGAATGAAGCTCAGAATGTAAATGCGTATGCCCGACACAAAACTGAAAGAAAGAAGATACCAAAAGGAAAGACTCAAGAAACTCAAAAGAAAAGGAGCCTCAAAATAAAAGAGTCAGTCGGTACATCTCAAAATGCTTCCCCCATCTAAAAGGGGAAACACACACCAAGCTCACCCCTCAACCTATTAAAGGTTGGTTCGTCTAAAGGCTTGGTGAAAATATCAGCCAATTGGTGATGAGTATCGACATGGCGAAGGTCGATATCACCCTTCTCCTGGTGGTCTCGCAAGAAATGAAAGCGCACATCAATGTGTTTGGTTTTCGAGTGAAGCACGGGGTTCTTAGCAACGCTAATGGCACTCGTGCTGTCACAAAGCAAAGGAACTCGAGTAAAGCTCAAACCAAAATCACGCAAAGTGGCCATCATCCAGAGTAACTGGGAACAGCAGCTAGCCGCAGCAACATATTCAGCCTCCGTGGTAGACTGAGCGACACTAGACTGCTTGCGAGAAGACCACGACACCAGAGAAGATCCAATAAACTGGCAAGTCCCAGAAGTGGACTTACGCTCAATTCGACAACCAGCAAAATCGGCATCGGAATAACCGCAAAGCGAGAGAGTGGAGGAAGCAGAATACCAAATCCCGAACTCAGGCGTGAAACGAAGGTACCTGAAGATGCGCTTCACCGCCTGACGGTGAGAAGTGCGTGGCGAGGCCTGAAAGCGCGCGCACAAGCACACGGCGAACTGAATGTCCGGCCGTGTCGCCGTCAGGTAGAGCAGCGATCCAATCATGCTGCGGTACTCCTTCTGGTCCACTGCTTCTCCATCCGTGTCGGCATCCAGGGCAGTCGTCGTCGACATGGGCGTCGGAAGAGGCTTGGCCTCACCCAAGTCGAACCGCTTCAGCAAGTCCCTCGTGTACTTGCCCTGGTGCACAAACGTCCCCTCTCGGGATTGCTTAATTTGCAACCCGAGAAAGAAAGTCAGCTCGCCCATCATGCTCATCTCGAACTCCCTGCTCATAGTATCTGCAAACTTGGCAACCAAAGCGTGAGAAGAACCACCGAAAATGATATCATCCACGTAAATTTGGACCAAGAGAGTATCCTTGCCTTGCTTGAGGAGAAAGAGCGTTTTATCAACACATCCCATTTTAAAACCCTTAGCTAGCAAAAAGGTTTTTAATCTCTCATACCAGGCTCTAGGGGCTTGTTTCAAACCATACAAAGCTTTGTGGAGTTTAAAGACATGGTTTGGAAACTTGGGATTTTCAAAACCGGGGGGTTGCTGGACATAGACCTCCTCCTCAATGTAGCCGTTTAAGAAAGCACTCTTGACATCCATTTGAAAAAGTTTGAAACCCATGGATGCAGCATAAGCCAAGAGTATCCTAATAGCTTCCAAACGAGCTACAGGAGCGAAAGTCTCCTCATAATCTATCCCCTCCTTCTGACTATAACCCTTCGCCACAAGCCGGGCCTTGTTTCTCACAATGTGGCCCTCCTCTCCTTGCTTGTTTTTAAATACCCATTTTGTCCCAATAGGGTTACAGTCAGGAGGTGGTGGCACTAGAACCCAAACCCGATTTCGCTCAAAGTTCTCTAGCTCCTCATGCATGGCATTGACCCAATCTGGATCCGTCAATGCGTGTCCAACATCTCGGGGCTCAAAAGACGCAACAAAAGCAGAATGAGCAAAGTGCGAGATGTGCTGTGACCTGGAGCGAGTAACTCGCTCGTCGATGTCGCCGATCATCTGTTCAGGGGGGTGCTGGCGCTGGATATGTCGTGGCGCCTCCCGGGAAGAAGTGACCTCCCCCTCAACAGTAGCTGGTTCCACCCCGGGTACAAAAGGTACCGCGCGAGGTGGGTCCCATGGCCCCCAGGAAGAAGACGTCTCGGGGCCACGGGTCGTCGTCGAAGCCGCTCCCGGCGGCGCGGCAGGCGGAGGGGGTGCTGGATCATCTATACCTTCAGCACCCTCTTCCTCGTCATCGAAAAGAGGCTCTCCAACCTCGTGATCACCTGCACGCTCAAAACGAGAAGAAGGAGAAACAAGAGTCTCGTCGAAGGTGACATCTGATGTCTCCATGACTCGGTTAGTGTCAAGGTTAAGTGCACGATAAGCTCGAGTGTGAGTGCCATAACCCAAAACACACCGTCAGAAGAACGAGACTCAAACTTGTCCAGGTTGCCTTTTTTCAATATAAAACAGTGGCAACCAAAGACTCTAAAATAACTCACCTTGGGCTGGCGACCAAAACGCAACTCATAAGAGGTCTTCTTCAAAAACGCTCTCAGAAAAATGCGATTCGAAATATAGCATGCAGTGTTCATAGCTTCGGCCCAATAGCGCCTAGGAGTCCTATGCTCATCAAGCATCGTCCTGGCCATCTCAACAAGGGTCCGATTCTTCCTCTCTACAACACCATTTTGGGGCGGTGTATAGGGGGAAGAAAACTGATGCTCCAAACCAAGGCGGTTACAAAACTTCTCAAAAACCGAATTTTTAAACTCGGAACCATTATCACTTCTAATCGCTCGCATCGAGTTCAAAGGGAACTCGTTCTGAAGACGCAAAATCAGATCGCGAGCGAAGGAGAATGTCTCGGACTTCTCAACTAAAAAGAAGACCCACGAATACCTCGAAAAGTCGTCAACAACAACAAGCACATACCACTTCCCACCAATCGAGCTCACCCGAGCCGGACCAACAAGGTCCATATGCAAAAGCTCTCCGGGGTGCGAGGTCATAACCTTGGTCAAAGGATGGTGGGGAGCAGCAACCATCTTTCCATGCCGGCAAGCATGGCAAACTAGATCCTTCTCCAACGAAAGCTTGGGCAATCCTCGGATTAAGCCAAGTGAGCTAAGTCTTGCAAGCAAGTCAAAACTCAAGTGACCGAGCCTCCTATGCCACTTCCAAAGATCAGAAGAAGAAGGACTAGCCAAAAGACAGCGAGAAGATCCAAACGACTTTGAGAAATTCGCGCGAAAGACATTCCCAAAGGGTGAAATCAGACATACAAGATCACCCTGAGGATCTAAGATCCGGCTAAGGTTCGGTTTGAAACGAATCTCATAGCCTTCACGAAAAAGTTGCGAGACAGAAAGCAAGTTAAAGTGCAGGTTAGAAACAAGAGCAACCTCGCGCAACACAAAGTGCTCATTAACCCGTACTGCACCAACGGACAATACCTTGCCCTTACCTTTGTCGCCGAAGGTTATGTACTCCTTTCCGGCGACCGGACTATGGCTGGAGAACCATTTGGCATTTCCGGTCATGTGTCTCGAGCAACCGGAATCCACAAGCCAAATGTCCTCCAACCGCTCCTCCTACATCAATAAAAAGACATAGGGTGAACATACGGTCCAACACTGGGGTTAGTAAGATAAGAAGGAAACCAGTGTTGGGCCGGCTGCTCAAAAGAACGGTCAGTGTAAAAACCATCCTGTCTAGGAGGATAGCGATCACCACGCACAGGAAAACGTGGTCCGCTGGGGAAGAAGCGCTCACCGCGAAACTCTACCTGCGGTGGGACATAGCGCTCAACAAAGCCTCCGCCACGGGGTCCGTTACCTGCAAAAGCAGGACCCCGTCGGGCACGCTCTCTACGAGGTCTACGCCTAGGAGCCTGCTGCTCAACTCTAGCGTCTCTCCTCGGAGCTCTCTCCTGCCTAGGCCTAACAAACTGAGGTGCTCCACCTCTAGGCCTAGTCTCCCTCCTAGGGGCTCTCTCCTGCTGCCTAGGCTGGGTACGCTTCCCTCCAGACCTAGCAGCTCTCCCCTGAGGCTTCGGAGCATGTCCACCACGAGCTGGGTGAAACATGTCCGGGTTCTGCATCTCCCTAGCACGACGCGCCTCTCTCTTGCGCCTAAAGCAGAACTCACTCAGGTGACCATCCCGCCCACAAAAGTCACACTGAAACCTCACCGCGCGCAAAGGGGGTTGTTGGTTTGCAGGGATGTGGGTATGGTTCACCTTGCCCTTGCCCTTCTGTGGCAACTCCTCTCGGATGGGTGGCATTGTGTCAAGCTTGTTCTTTAGGTGATTTGGCTTGGGTTGCCATTGTGGATTCTTGGGTGGAGCCTTGGGAGGTTCAACTACCACTCCATCCTTGGTGACAGGCTTGACAGGCTCTTTGGGTGGAAGCTTGGTTAGTTTGGGAGTAGTGGTGGAGTTGGGCTTCTCACTCGGATCAAGACCACTAGACTCTCCAATCTTCCCAAAGGCTGAAAGATCAACACTCTGGCCAAGACCTACACCAGGAGCCCCAGCAGCTCGCTTGAATTGGGAGATCATCATCCCGAGCTGAGGCTCACCACAAGACACCCATGACAAGACGGTCCGAAGGTATGTGTTTTCCTCCTCGGTACGCACCTTGTCATGCCTCACATTGGCCATCTCCTGCTCCAGGCCCTCACACAAAGCACACCTCTTGACACAAGTGCTATCCGAGCCGGCCTTCTCTAAAGACTCAAGCTTGGCATTCTTCTCTGCCAACTCGGATTGCAAGACAGGACAAGTCTTGCACGCACCCAACAGCTGCGGTCTAGCTCGGAGCTCATCCACCTCATCTACCAGCGCAGCATGCTTACTCCTCAGAGTGAGAAGATCCGTCATGTGCGCGGCGCAACTCTCGCACTCCAACTCCTCCGACACAACCACGGTGGACCGAGCGAACTCAAGCTCCTTCACCGTGTCCTCCCACTTCTGCCTAAACTCCTTGCGCTCTCTAGCGGCACGCCTAAGCAACTTATCTTGACTAAGGAGGGCAGCAGTCAACTTCTCAACCTCGGAGGAAAGCTCGTCGTAGGTGAGAGATACCTGGGAGGTGTCGTCGTCGTCGTCGTTCCGAGGTGTGTGCTCCAGCTCGCCTCCGACCTCATCTCCGAGCGCCATGGTACACAGGCCTTCGTCGTCGGCGAAGAAGCATAAGCCGTTGAACGTGTCCTCCAGCTTCTTCTTCTCGGACTCGTCATCACTCGATCGAGCGGAGTCGTCATCCGAGCCGTCGACATCGCTGAGCGTGGCGAAGAACGCACGCTGCTCAGCCTGCTGCTTCTCCAAGTACTTCTTCTTGATGTACTCTTTGTCGAAGCCGCCCCGCTTCTTGTGCCTTGGGGGAACGTGCTTCTCCTTGTACTTGGAGTCGCGCCTGTGGCCGTGATCGCCCTTCCCCAGATGCTTGTTCTTCTTCTTGGGGCAGTCGGCGATGAAGTGGTCGGGGTCGCCGCACTCGTAGCATCCCGTGCGTCCTCCTCCTCGACGACGGTTCATGCGGTTGTTGTGGAACCGCGAGAACCGGTTGGCGAGCAAAGCCAACTCGTCATCTCCCAAAGACTCCAGCTGGTCCTCTGTCACAGAAAAGAGAGAAGAAAGCGCAAAGCCAGCTGAGGGGTTAGAGGAAGAGCCGGAAACCAAAGCCATGGACGGGCGAGAAGGATTTTCAAAAGAAGCCCTCGCCATAGCATCAATCTCACTGGACTTGAGCTTACTGAAGAGCTCGTCGCAGGTGAGGGTCTCATAGTTCGGCGATTCGATGATTGCCTGAACCTTGGAGTCCCACACCGAACGGTCAAGAGTGTGCAAAAGCTTCAAGGCACGCTCATGATCGTCAAATGGCAACTGCTCTCTGTTAGCCCTCATCCTGTTGACAATCACCTGAAAGCGAGCGAATAAACTTTCTATGCTCTCGCCAGGTTGATGTCTAAAATTCTCATACTCTCGCTTGAACGACTCGTAGAGTCGGGTTTTGACTTGAGAGGTGCCCTCATGAAAACGCATGAGAGTGTCCCAGATCTCCCGAGCCGTAGCGAGGTGAGAAACTCGATCAAACTCACCCATGCTCAAACAAGAAAAGAGAGCATTACGGGCTCGGCTATTGGCATCGTGCTCATCGATCTGTTGCTGAGAGACACGAGCAGCCAAGACCACGTAATCAGGGGAGTTGCAAATATCCCAGATCGAAGCGCCCAAGCTCTGCAAATAGGCCGACATACGTATCTTCCAATACGCATAGTTCGTCCCATCGAAAAACGGCGGTTTGCCCACGCCGCGATCCATGTCGCCTTCGGTGGATCTGGAACCGGCTAAGGTGGAAGATCCTTAACCTGCTCCGATACCAATTGAAGGACCGAGAGGCTACCCGAAAGCGACCAGAGGGGGGGTGAATGGGAGCTTCAAAATTTCCTTTCGGAAACTAGATGCCACTGTCCCAAACTCAACCCCAAAAACGAAACCTAGAGCTTGCTAATGTCCACGACCCTAGATGTAGGGTGGATGCTTCCTAGAAGCACAGCGGGACACTAGATAACTCTAGAAAGCCAACCCAAAAGACGGAATTCGAATCCGATCAAGAACGAACGAACCGCGAACGAGACGGCGCGAAACAGCAGTGACCGGACTCTGGCCTGCGTCCGGTCTACAGGGACCGGACGCGTCCGGTCAACAAAAGTCGGCTCTGGAACCTTACTGTTCGCGACCGGACTCACGAGTACGGAGCGTCCGGTCGAGAGCAGTGTGTCCGGTCAGAAACGAACAAGCACGATGAACAGTGGAAGCAGTGCGTCCGATCAAAACGTGAACGGAGCGTCCGGTCAAATTGAAGAACACGGCTAAGTGCTGTTCATCGACCGGACTCACAGACCGAGCGTCCGGTCGCTTGACACCGGACGCGTCCGGTCGCTGAAAAACCGGTTTGGAACCTCTCTGTTTCTGACCGGACTCACTGAAGGGAGCGTCCGGTCGATTTGAACAGAGCGTCCGGTCAAGCAAAAGAGCTCAGACAGAGTTCAACCACCGGACGCACTGTGGCAGCGTCCGGTCGTTGAATGAAGCGTCCGGTCACCCCGCGAATTCACTGTTCGTCCACCGATTCGACTAGAACTCACCCAAAACAAATCCTCTAGGGATCAAACTTGGTGAGTGAAGTCACAAGGAGGATAGTGAGCTATCTCTAAGAGATCATGGCTCGAACCTAACTCCAAATCGGTGAATCGAAGAATTTCGGGGGAAGTGAGAAAAAGTGACCCGAAACGAAAAATTGATCGATCTCCTAGACCGTGAGGTTAGAGGATGATTCCTTCGGTGGAAAGAAGTGCCTCACGATCTAGAACAACTTGGTTCAAACGGAATTGCAAAAGATGAACCGAGCAAAGAGATCAAGCGACGGGAAAATCGTGGAGCAAAAAGGATTCCGCGAAGAACACAAGCAAAACGGAAATCACAGCCACGAACTCGAATCAAGGACGCAAATCAAGCCATCGATCAGTGCTCCAAGGTGAGGATACGGCCTCACTTCCTCGAATCAACAGTACACAGAGTGGAGTCTCTCTGCGGATCTCAACTAGCTAAAGCAGGGGATGGGAGAGTGGAAACCCTAGCAAATGAAAGCTCTAACTGCGATTTAGATTGAGATAGGGAGGAGGGTGTCTCCCCTGGACTACTTATACTAACCTAGCCTAAGTCTATTTCCTACTCTACCCCTCTCTACTCTAATTACAGAGCGGACCAGCCTAACCCTAAGGCTATTCTAGTCCACCCGCTGGTGGTAGGTAGATCCGACGGCCACGCCCGCACGGTCTTCCGCGTCGCCTCCACGCAACCTTCAGATCGCCGCCACGTGCCGCCACCACTCTGCACCCCCGGTTTTGTGGCCCAAACCGGGAAACCAGCCTTTTCCATCAGCCCCCGGTTTTGAGGCCCAAACCGGGAAACCAGCCTCCAGCCCGAGTTTTGTGGCCAAACTCGGAAACCGTCCGCGCCCGAGTTTTGAGGCCCAAACTCGGAAACCGGCCCACGCCCAGGTTTTGAGGCTCAACCTGGAAACCGTCGCGCCCAGGATTTGTGGCTCAACCTGGAAACCCAGCACCCAGGTTTTGAGGCCCAAACCTGGAAACCGTCCACCGTTGGTTTTTCCCGGGCTCTACCAACAAACCGGCGTCGTAGAGGGGATGCACCGCCTGTGCACCCCTTCCACCGACATGATCGCACTTCTCCGCTTGTCGCTGTCGCAGGCTGCCAGCCACCACAGCTGATCCTCCGGCCTCCAGTCCATCAGTCCAAGTCCACGTCCGCCCTTCACCGTCCGATACATCGGCATGGCACGTCCGCCGCACGGCACGCCCATCCTTCATCGCGCCCGGTCCGTCGGCACGGCACGTCGCAACTTGACCTTCACCCGCCATCGATCACTGTCTCCGTGCTCGACACCTGCACAACACAAGCCAAAGAACATGCGCATCATCTCCGTTGACAATCACTCATCACACAGAGACTCGGCATACACCCATGTATCCGCACCAACTGAATCCAACTAAAGCAATTGCTAGTCCCTCAAGATAGAGGCAGTTGCTCAACACAACTAGCAAAACGCTCCAAACCAATTGGAAAATTAAAAAATTCAGCACGAGCAAACTCCCCCTTGCATGGTGCACACAACCGATTCCTCTCCCTTTTGAACATGGGAGTTATGATTTGTCCAAATTCTCCCCCTTAGTTGAAAATGCACCATCAAGTAAAAGGAGTCGAAAGCAATTTTCTCCCCCTCAGAAAATGCACCATCAAAACGTACCAACAAGAGAGGTTCTTCCCCTTCCAAAATGCATATGAGTCAAAAATGCAAGTTAGCAGCTTCAGGGATATAGTCAAGAAAATGCAAAGATGCTCTAAACAGTATAGCTCCAACGACTCATTGGAAAGCATTCAAGCTAGTGAAGGCTCAAACTGATCACCAAATATGCAATATGAACATACGAGCAGAGTGAGCAGTTTTGAGTCAAAAGGTATTCACCATCAAAATAGCACCAAACATGTATAGACAGGAAAACAAGTGCTAATCATGTATACAAAGTGAACTACCCCTAGCAAAGTTCAATCATCATGCTATAGAATGAAACATAGTCTTGTGTATCCAAATTTTATCGGAGTTGCAGCGGTTAAGATTACACAAGTTCAAGATTTCAGCATGTGATTGCGAGAGGTTGAAAACTTGTCATTGCCTAACTTTTCAACTGTGCGAAGCCTATGCAGAAGCAATCAGAAGCTTAAAGCAACAGTTTCGGTCATACACTACACAGCTCAAGTTTAACTCAAAGTGCAATGAGAAACAGTCTCGAAACTGTGATGTGTTGACAAGCAATCCCATCTCGATCTTTACAATTCACTTATCTTGGTTCAAGTTTTATCTCAGAGTATGAACAGACCAAGCAAGTGACAGACTCAGAACTAGAGATATAGCAACCTAGCATATATGAAAAGCACGAGTGTATTCAACACATCCTACACATGCTAGTTGCATATCTCAATGGTGAACATTTTCAAGTTTTATGTTGGTTAAGCAGATTCACCATTCAAAAATAGCTCAGCTCACAACATGTATTAGTGATCAGAAAGAACATAAGCTACTAGCATCCACATATAACATCGGAGCATACTACATAGAGCATAGTTACATTCTAATGATTATATGCATGAAGCTCAGAATGTAAATGCGTATGCTGAAATCCAAAGGAAAACAAAGATAAACGAAAAAGAGTCAGATTGTGATACAAGATCCAAAATGTTTCCCCCATCTAAAAGGGAAAACACACACCAAGCTCACCCCTCAACCGATTAAAGGTTGATTCGTCTAAAGGCTTGGTGAAAATATCAGCCAACTGATGATGAGTATCGACATGGCGAAGGTCGATATCACCCTTCTCATAATGGTCTCGCAAAAAGTGAAAGCGCACATCGATGTGTTTGGTCTTCGAGTGAAGCACGGGGTTCTTAGCAACGCTAATCGCACTCGTGCTGTCACAAAGCAAAGGCACGCAAGAAAAGCTCAGACCAAAATCACGCAAAGTGGCCATCATCCAAAGCAATTGAGAACAGCAGCTAGCCGCAGCAACATATTCAGCCTATGTGGTAGACTGAGCGACACTAGACTGCTTGCGAGAAGACCACGATACAAGAGAAGATCCAATAAACTGGCAAGTCCCAGAAGTGGACTTGCGCTCGACACGGCAACCAGCAAAATCGGCATCGGAATAACCGGAAAGGGAGAGGGTGGAGGAAGCTGAATACCAAATCCCGAACTCAGGTGAGAAACGAAGGTACCTAAAAATACGCTTCACCGCCTGACTATGAGAAGTGCGCGGCGACGCCTGAAAGCGCGCACACAGGCACACCGCGAACTGGATGTCCGGGCGTGTCGACGTCAGGTAGAGCAGCGACCCGATCATGCTTCGGTACTCCTTCTGGTCCACAGCTTCTCCATCCTTGTCCGCATCCTGGGCCATCGTGGTCGACATGGGTGTTGGAAGAGGCTTGGCCTCACCCATATCGAACCTCTTCAGCAAGTCCTTGGTGTACTTGCCCTGGTGCACAAACATCCCTTCTTGGACTTGCTTAATTTGCAATCCGAGAAAGAAAGTCAGCTCGCCCATCATGCTCATCTCAAACTCCCTGCTCATAGTCTTTGCAAACTTGGCAACCAAAGCGTGAGAAGAACCACCGAAAATGATATCATCCACGTAAATTTGGACCAAGAGAGTATCAGTGCCTTGCTTGAGGAGAAAGAGCGTTTTATCCACACATCCCATTTTAAAACCCTTAGCTAGCAAGAACGTTTTCAATCTATCATACCAGGCTCTAGGGGCTTATTTCAAACCATATAAAGCTTTGTGAAGTTTAAAAACATGGTTTGGAAACTTGGGATTTTCGAAACCGGGGGGTTGTCTAACATACACCTCCTCTTCAATGTAGCCGTTTAAGAAGGCACTCTTGACATCCATTTGAAAAAGTTTGAAACCTTTGGATGCAGCAAAAGCCAAGAGTATCCTAATAGCCTCCAAACGCGCTACAGGAGCAAAAGTATCCTCATAGTCTATCCCCTCCTTCTGACTATAACCCTGGGCTACGAGTCTGGCCTTGTTTCTCACAACATGGCCATCTTCTCCCTATTTGTTTTTGAAAACCCATTTTGTCCCAATTGGATGACATTCAGAAGGTGGAGACACTAGAACCCAAACCCGATTTCTCTCAAAGTTTTCTAACTCCTCATGCATGGCATTGACCCAATACGGATCCGTCAAAGCGTGTCCAACATCTCGGGGCTCAAAATCAGCAACAAAAGCAGAATGAGCAAAGTGAGAGATCTGTGACCTGGACCGAGTGACCCGTTCGTCAATGTTGTCGATCATCTGCTGAGGGGGGTGTTGGCGCTAGATGTGTCGTGGCGCCTCTCGAGCAGACGTGATCTCCCCCTCAACAACAGCTGGTGCCTCCCCGGGTACAAAAGGTACCGCTCGGGGTGGCGAATCCCACGGCCCCCAGGAAGAAGACGTGTCGGGGCCGTGAGGCATCGTAGAAGCCGCTCCTTGCGGCACAGCAGGTGGAGGAGGTGCTGGATCATCCATACCTTCAGCACCCTCATCATCGTCATCAAAAAGAGGCTCACCAACAACATGATCACCTGCACGCTCAAAACGAGAAGAAGGACAAACCATGGTCTCGTCGAAGGTGACATCGGATGTCTCCATGACTCGGTTAGTGTCAAGGTTAAGTACACGATAAGCTCTAGTGTGAGTGCCATAACCTAAAAACACACCGTCGGAAGAACGAGACTCAAATTTGTCCAGGTTGCCCTTTTTGAGTATAAAACAATGGCAACCAAAAACTCTAAAGTAACTCACCTTGGGAAGTTTTCCAAAACGCAACTCATAAGAGGTCTTTTTCAAGAAAGCTCGAAGAAAAATGCGATTGGAAATATAGCATGCAGTGCTCATAGCTTCGGCCCAATATCGCCTAGGAGTCCTATGCTCATCGAGCATCGTCCTGGCTATCTCTACAAGGGTCCGATTCTTCCTCTCTACAACACCATTCTGTGGCGGTGTGTAGGGGGAAGAAAACTGATGCTCCAAGCCCAAAGAGTTACAAAACTTCTCAAAATCCGAATTCTTGAATTCGGAACCATTATCACTCCTAATAGCTCGCATCAAGTTCAAAGGGAACTCATTCTGAAGACGCAAAATCAGATTGCAAGCAAAGGAGAAAGTCTCTGTCTTCTCAGCTAAAAAGAAGACTCACGAATATCTCGAAAAATCGTCAACAACAACAATCACATACCACTTCCCCCCAACCGAGCTCACCCGAGCCGGACCAACAAGGTCCATATGCAAAAGCTCTCCAGGGCGCTTAGTCATGACCTAAGTCACTGGATGGTAGGGAGCGGCAACCATCTTCCCATGTCTACAAGAATGGCAAACAAGATCCTTCTCCATGGATAACTTGGGCAATCCTCAGATTAGGCCAAGTGAACTATGTCTTGCAAGCAAGTCGAAGCTCAGGTGACCAAGTCTCCTATGCCACTTCCAAAGATCAAAGGAGGAAGGTGTAACGTCCCGCCTCCACGCGGTCGGGCCCACTTACATCTGGCAGCTTTTCTAGGACATATACTTTCCTCACAGACCAACACCAGTCTTTTCTGCGCACTTTGTTCTCACTCGTGCGCACCCGGAAAGAACTTCCCGGTCGGTCACCCATCCCTAAATTTCTCTAGGCCAAGCACGCTTAACTTTAGAGTTCTTTGGATATGGGCTTCCGAAAAAGAAGTTGCAACTTGTTGGTATGAGTATCCTATTATTCCTATTAAGCCTTGGGCTGGGATGTTACATCCTCACCCCCTTAAGAGATCGACGTCCTCGTCGATCAATCCCAAGCCACGAACCTCCTCTCTTGGCCACGTCCGTGTGTCCAGGCCAGCACATGTGCCATGCTGTGTGACCACTCCGGGTCCACACCAACCATGCGCACCATGCCTGACCAACTGCGACACACGCGCCCGTGAAACCGCGAGAGTCTGCTCTGATACCATTCTGTAACGTCCCGCCTCCACGCGGTCAGGCCCACTTACATCTGGCAGCTTTTCTAGGACATAGACTTTCCTCACAGACCAACACCAGTCTTTTCTGCGCACTTTGTCCTCACTCGTGCGCACCCGGGAAGAACTTCCCGGTCGGTCACCCATCCCTAAATTTCTCTAGGCCAAGCACGCTTAACTTTAGAGTTCTTTGGAGATGGGCTTCCGAAAAAGAAGTTGCAACTTGTTGGTATGAGTATCCTATTATTCCTATTAAGCCTTGGGCTGGGATGTTACAGAAGGTCCAGCCAAAAGACAATGAGAAATGCCAAACGATTCCGAGAAATCCGCATGAAAGACTTTACCAAAGGGCGAAATCACACAAACAAGATTGCCTTGAGGATCCAAAATACGACTGAGATTTGGTTTAAAACGAATCTCATAGTCGTCATCAAAGAGTTGCAAAACAGAAAGAAGGTTAAAATGCAAGTTAGAAACAAGAGCAACATCGCGCAACACAAAGTGCTCATTAACTCGAACCGACCCACGAGACAAAACCTTACCTTTGCTATTGTCGTCGAAGGTGATAAACTCCTTTCCGGCGACTGGACTAAGACTGGAGAACCACTTGGCGTTTCCGGTCATGTGCCTCGAGCAACCAGAATCCACCAACCAAACGTTCTCAAATCGTTTTACCTACATCAATAAAAAGACATAGGGTGAGCATACGGTCCAACACTGGGGTAGTGAAGTAGGAGGAATACCAGTGTTGGGCCGGCTGCTCAAAAGAACGGTTAGCAGAAAAACCATTCCTAGCACGCCTACGGGGAAAGCGATCACCACGCTGAGGAAAACGTGGTCCGCTGGGGAAGGAGCGCTCACCGCGATACTCAAAACATGGTGGAGGAATACGCTCAACTACAAAGCCACCGCCACGGGGTCCATAGCCTACAACTGCAGGCTCCCGCCGGGGACGTCCTCTCCGCTGCCTAGGCCTGGGAACTTGAGGTTCTGGACCTCTGGGCCTAGCAGCTCTCCTCGGAGCTCTCCTCTGAACATTCGGCGCATGTACATCATGGAAAGGATGGTACATGTCCGGATTGTTCATCTCCCGAGCACGACGCGCCTCTCTCTTGCGCCGAAAGCAAAACTCACTCAAGTGTCCATCTCGCCCATAATGCTCACAATGGTACCTCACCGCTCTCAAAGGGGGTTGTTGGTACACACGGTTGTGGGTGTGGATCACTTTGCCCTTCTGTGGCAAAAGCTCCTCCTGGATAGGTGGCATCGTATCAAGCTTGTTCTTCAAGTGGTTGGGTTTGGGATGCCACACTTGGTTCTTGGGTGGAGCTCTCAGAGGTTCTTCAAACACTCCATCCTTGGAGTTAGGCTTGAGAGGCTCTTTGGGTGGAGGCTTGGTAAGTTTGGGAGTAGTGGTGGAGTTGGGCTTCTCACTCGGGTTCAGACCACTCGACTCTCCAATCTTCCCAAAAACAGAAACATCAACACCCGGAGCAAAGCCTACACCAGGACCTCCAGCAGCTCACTTAAATTGGGAGATCATCATCCCGAGCTGCGGCTCACCACAAGACCCCCCGACAAGATGGTCCGAAGGTATGTGTTTTCCTCCTCGGTTTGCATCTTGTCATGCTTCACATTTGCAATCTCCATCTCCAAACCCTTACACAAAGCGCACCTAGTCACACAAGTGCTACCCGAGCTGGCCTCCTCAAGAGACACAATCTTGGCATTCTTCTCTGCCAACTCGGATTGCAAGACAGGACAAGTCTTGCACGCACCCAACAGCGAGGGTCTAGCCTTCAGCTCATCCACCTCTCCTACCAATGCAGCATACTTGCTTCTCAAAGTGAGAAGATCAGTCATGTGCGTGATGCACATCTCACACTCCTCCTCATCGGTAACAACCACAGTGGACTTGACAGAATCTAGTTCCTTCACCGTATCCTCCCACTTCTGCCTAAACTCCTTGCGCTCTCTAGCGGCACGCCTAAGCAACTTATCTTGACTAAGGAGCGCGGCAGTAAGTTTCTCGACCTCAGCGGAAAGCTCATCGTGGGTCAGAGATACCTGGGAGGTGTCGTCGTCGTCGTCGTCGTTCCGAGGTGTCTCCGGCTCGCCATCGAGGGCGATGGTGCAGAGGCCGTCGTCATCGGCGAAGAAGCAGAGGCCGTTGAGCTTGTCCTCGATCTTCTTCTTCTTCTCGGACTCGTCGTCGCTTGAAGAAGCGGAGTCATCGTCCGAGTCATCGACGTCGCTGAGCGTGGCGAAGAACGCACGCTGCTCAGCCTGGGCCTTCTCGAAGTACTTGGTCTTGTGCCCATGATCGCCCTTCCTAGATGAGTGCTTCTTCTTGGGACAGTTGGCGATGAAGTGGTTGGGGTCGCCGCACTCATAGCATCCTGAGCATCCTCCTCCGCGGCGACGATTCATGCGGTTGTTGTGGAACCGCGAGAACCGGTTGGCGAGCATAGCCAACTCGTCATCCCCCAAAGACTCTAGCTGCTCCTCTGTGATAGAAAATAGAGAAGAGACAGCAAAACCTCCAGAGGGGTTAGCAGAAGAGCCAGAAAGCAAAGCCATCGACGGGCCAGAAGGATTTTCATAAGAAGCCCTCGCCATGGCATCGATCTCACTGGATTTGAGCTTACTGAAAAGCTCGTCGCACGTGAGGGTCTCATAGTTAGGCGATTCGATGATCGCCTGAACCTTGGAATCCCACACCGATCGATCAAGAGTATGCAAAAGCTTCAAAGCTCTCTCATGATCGTCGAAAGGCAACAGCTCCTTGTTAGCCCTCATCCTGTTGACAATCACCTGAAAGCGAGCGAATAAGCTTTCTATGCTCTCGCTAGGCATATGTCGAAAGTTCTCATACTCTCGCTTGAACGACTCATAGAGACGGGTTTTGACTTGAGAGGTTCCCTCATGGAAGCGCATGAGGGTAGCCCAAATCTCCCGAGCCGTAGCGAGGTGAGAAACGCGATCAAACTCACTCATGCTCAAGCATGAGAAAAGAGCATTACGGGCTCGGCTATTGGCATCGTGCTCATCGATCTGAAGCTGAGTGACACGAGCAGCCAAGACCATGTAATCGGTAGAGTTGCAAATATCCCAAATGGAAGCACCCAAACTCTGCAGATAGGCCGACATACGTATCTTCCAATACGTATAGTTCGTCCCATCGGAAAACGGCAGTTTGCCCACGCCGCGATCCATGTCGCCTTCTGTGGATCTGGAACCGGCTAAGGTGGAAGATCCTTAACCCGCTCTGATACCAATTGAAGGACCAAAAGTGCTACCAGAAAGCGGCCAGAGGGGGGTGAATGGGAGCTTCAAATCTTCCTTTCGGAAACTAATAGCCTCTGTCCCAGAAAATCAACCCCAAGAGCAAAACCGATGCGCGTGATGTCCACGACCTAAGAGAATGGGTGGATGTTCCCTAGGAACACAGCGGGACACCACAAAAGCTTCCTCACTTGAGTTCACGCAAGCCAACTAGTGACAAGATGGAATTTGGGTAACCTCAACCTCCCCCGAGCAATGCAAGGGGGATTCAGGCTATTTTGCAAAGCAGGAAGCCCGATTTCTGTAGAGCACGAAGTTGGAAATGCAACTCAAAAACCCAAAACCAAATCCGAAGTCGAACGGTCAAACTGCGGACGAAACAGTGAAGAGATCACTGCATCGGACGCTAGCAGCGTCCGATGCCCAAGCGTCGGACGCGTCCGATGCAAACAGTGCCTCTCGGGAACCTTACTGCATAGGCATCGAACGCTGCTACAGTGAAACAGTAGCGTCCGATGCTTGACCTCCGGCGCGTCCGATGGCAACGGACGCTCCGATGGTCAGCGTCCGATGCTTCTTTAAAATCACTGTCAGGTGACACGTGGCAACGGATGCTCCGGTGTGATGAACACAACGTCCGGTGGTCCCAGGTTCAGCGTCCGATGGTCCCGAACCAACACTGTTCTTCCGCGAAATTCACCTGATCTCCTCTGAATCAAAAGCACTACGGCCTAGACTTGGTATGAGGAGTTCCAAGGATGTTAGTGAGCTATCCCAATGGAATCATGGCTCGAACCTAACTCCAAATCGGTGAATTGGAAGAATTCGGGACTAAGGAGCAAAAACTGATCCAAACCTAAAATTGCTCGATCTCCTAGACCGTGATGTTAGAGGTGAATTCCTTCGGTGGGAAGAAGTGCCTCACGATCTAGAACAACTTGGTTCAAACGGATTTGCAAGAGATGCACCGAGCAAAGAGATCGATCAACGGGAAAACGTGGAGAAAAGTAATCCGCGGAGAACACAATCAAAACACGAATCACAACCACGAAATTGCAACCGTGTGGCTACCACACGCTACAACAGTGAGATTACGGTCTCACTTCCTCAAAATCTCACGGGCACAGAGGTATAGTTCTCTTCTATGTGGATCTCAGTTCGCTACAGCAGGGATGTGGGAGAGCAGGAAACCCTAGAAGCAAAAGAGCAAATGACTGAGATAGATGGGGAGGTGGGTGTCTCCCCTTACTTATCCTAATCCTAACTATTCCTAATTCCCACTCTACCCCTAACTACTTACAGAGCGAACCAGCTAAACCCTAAGGTTATTCTGGACCAACTCGGAGGTAGATGGATCCGACGGCCATGCCCGCACAACTCGTAGCGTTGCCTCGACGCAACCTCGCGATTGCCGCCACGTGCCGCCACCGCTCTGCACCCCCGGTTTTGTGGCCCAAACCGGGAAACCAGCCTTTCCAGCCAACCCCCGGTTTTGATGCCCATACCGGGAAACCAGCCCACCAGCATCTGAGTTTTGAGGCCCAAACTCAGCAAACCCGCAGCGCCTAGGTTTTGAGGCCCAAACCTGGAAACCATCCTCAGCCCGAGTTTTGTGGCCAACCTCAGAAACCCTCAGCACCCAGGTTTTGAGGCCCAAACCTGGAAACCGTCCACCCGATGGTTTTTCTCTGGCTCTACCACCAAACCGGAGCTGTAGAGGGGATGCACCGCCCGTGCACCTCGTCCACCGACACGTGTACCCAAGTCCACGACTCAGGCAACACATGACCGCAAGTCTTCGCTCATCGCTGTCCCAGGCTGTCAGCCACCACAGCTGATCCTTGGGCCACCGGTCCCTCAGTCCAAGCCTCACGTCCGCCCTTTGCCACTCTCGATCCATCGGCACGGCACGTCTCTACTTGACCTTCACCTTGCCTCTGATCACTGTATTCGTGTTCGACACCTGCACAACACAAGCCAAAGAACATGCACATCATCCCAGTTGACAATCACTCATCACTCAGAGACTCGGCATACACTCATGTATCCGCACATCCATGCAGGGCTAGCTTTGGAGTAGGTGCTGATGGTGCCTATGAGCTTGTTCCTGTTTCCTTCCTGGTTCTGCTCCTCTTTGCCCTATGAGATGAAGTGCTTTTTCAGGCTTCCTAAATTCCTGGCATTTATATAAAGCGAGTTTCGGGTTAGGTAATGGATACTCGTTAATAAATCCAGGGAAGAAATATACGATCGTTCCATCTTCTTTCACTTTTAAGTTATGTCCTTGTATCATGTATGCTTCATTGATGATGGTGCAGGGGATGGAGATGTACGAGACATCGTGTCCGTCCAACGCACCAACACTCTCAGCAATACGGGTTACAAGAGATGTGCAGGATATAGAAGTGGAAACCCAAAACATCTCTAGCATGTGTAAAAATATTTCACGAGCAGGGGAAACTTTAATTTTGTGGACTATCACAAAGAGTAATCTTAATTCATCATTTCTAATGTAGCGAATGTCCTGGCTAGGAAACAGAGTCATAGATATCAAACGGTGTATAAGCCTCAAAGTGGGATGGTGCATTTGCATATTGTGAGGTGGAACTTGCCAACTACCTTTGGCCAGAAATTTCGCCCCAAAACTTGTGGCGATTAAAGCTCTTAAGTGCGTGGTCAAGGTCGATAGAGCATTTCTTATTAAAGCCGACATGAGATTCAAAATCATTCCATGTTACTAAGTACTCAGTATTAAACATGCGGAACGTAAAGCCATCTTCTACTTCTATCGCGGTGCATAAAAATTGGATGGTTAGAAAACGGGAACCTTACTCGTAAAGGGGTCAACCTTTTCCGAACCAACTACTTTGAAAATAGCGTGGAATTCAGAATCCATACATATCTTTTTGAGGAGGTCGGGGTCGTACTGTGGTGTATGGACGAAGGCGCGGCCCTGGAGGATCGCGTACGCCTGGAACTCCCATTCTCCATCGAGGAAGACGTTGGTGTCGTCCGCGCTTGCTGCACTGTCTTGTCTTGCGGTCGGCGGAGATTCTCCTCGTACCGAGCTCTCTTCTTGATCGATGGAGTAGGGCACGCTTCGGCTTTCGTGAGCGCTTCTCCCTGCCGCTCTCTTTATCGCACCGGAGAGAGCTTTTCCAAAATCCTTCATGATTCTTTGTGGAGTGGAGCTAGAGAGGGGTTTTGGACAAGGCCTTGCTGCTAGTACCTTGCTCAAACTTTATGGAATTGGTGTGAAGATGAAGTATGAAGCTAGGAGATGGCGTGTGAGTGAGGAATATGAAGTGAGGATGAGATGAGCTCAACCAACACCTCTGGTATTTATAGAGGTGGTGACCAGCTGAAAGGGGGAGAGGGCAATGGCTAGGAGCCGTTGGCCGAATTTGAGAGCTGTTGGGCTCTGGCCAGGTGCGGCCGCACCCAGGATGCGGGCGCACCCCTGTGGGCCCCACTCAGCCCCACTTTCAGCAGGCAGCCTCCAACGGCTAGTTGGAGCAACTACCCGTTGGTTTCCCACTCCAACAATTTGTTTTCTCCTGGTTTCGTAAATTTCCATAAAATTTGATGCCTTTTGGATTTTATAAATATTTTGGAAAAATAAGAAATAGAAATGTAAAAAGTCTTTTATTCAGAAAATGATTTTTAAACATTTTTCCATGCATTTTGAAAAAATGATTTTAATAGCAAATAATTTTTTTATATGCATGGTTAAAGTTAAATATGAATTTGAAAATATTAAAGTGAAATTTCAAAATAGATAACTACCATTTAACCTCTGCCCGAGGACATACCATTTATAGCCCGGTAGCAAGGCTATACCTCCTCTACTTTCCCGAAGTAGAAGCTTCCGACCCAGGAGATTGAGGTGGTTGCTTCTTCTTCCGGCACACTGGCCATGGCTTAGCCGAGGGTGGTGGAGTAGACCTGATTGGCTCCGAGTTCTTCACTTTCTGTTGCTTCCATGCAGGTTCACGACGGAAGTATCCGTTGAACCGACATCGGATGGTCTTTTCAGGAAGCTGAAAGTGAATCCGCCCTCTAGAGACAAATATCATGGCGTTGGCCGTGTTCAGAATGGTCGTCCCAGAAGGAGCGGGACATCATCATCTCTTCCGGTGTCCAGGATGACGAGGTCGACGGGGATGTAGCTATCCTTGATGCGTATCAGGATATCCTTAGCTACCCCCTCTGGCCTGCATATTGTGTTGTTGGCCATTTGGAGTGTGATGTTGGTGGCCGGCAACGGACCGCCAAGGATCTTCTCGTATACTGCCTTGGAGAGGATGTTGATGCTTGCTCCAAGGTCGCACTATGCATTACAGAACTTGTGTGCCCCTATGGCACACTCGATGGTGGGTCGGCCCGGATCTTCCTTCTTCGCCATGAAGGGTAGATCAAGATAGTAATGGTAAAAGGGCCAAGTCGGGGGCTTGTTATACCTTGCAGTGATGAGCTTGACGGACTTGAGGGGGGTCTCAGGTTGCCCTAAGATCTTCCCCGAGTCGATTACTAGGATTTCCGCCGCAATCTGAGCTAGATGGGTTTCGATCATCTTGTTGAAGCTTAGTTGGTTCTTCACTGCAGAGGCCAGTCCCTCGATCTTGGAGTTCATCCCTTCAAGGGTCTTGTCGTTATGGGCAAGCCTGTTGGAGATGCTTTCAATGATCTTTGCTTGCCCTAACACCAGGTCCTTGAAGGTGGGTGTGTTGGTGTTGTTGGAGTTGTAGCCCTAGTTACCTCCCTGATATGGAGGCCGATGCTGATTATTACACGAGTTTCCGCCCTGCTGGCGAAACCCGTTGTTGATGTATGCAGCATCTTCGCGGTTCTCGGGGCAATCATTCCCCGAGTGCCTGGTTTCTCCACACACCTCGCACGTCATGTGCGCATCCATGGCTTGGACGGTACCTCTTTCTTCTCTTGTTGTCGTCCTCTCGTCCAGCCGCTTGAGCAGAAGATCTATTTTTGCGGCAAGCATACCCGCCTCCTTCACAATATGCATGCCTTTTTGTGACTTAGCTTGGGGTCTTCCTTCCCCCCAAGCTTGGTTCACCATCACCTTGTCAATGAAGGCCTTTGCCTCGTTGACAGTCAGGGACATGAATGCCCCTCCAGCTGCAGCGTCCAGGTGCCCCCTTGACATGGGCGTAAGCCCCTCGTAGAAGGTTTGGAGCACCAGCCATTCTTCCATCCCGTGATGGGGACAGGCTACAATGAACTCTTGCAGCTGTTCCCATGCCTCGGGCAAGGACTCCATTGAATTATGCTGGAAGCTAGTAATTCGTCCCCTTAGGGCAGTTGTTTTGCCCAAGGGGAAGAACTTTGCAAGGAACACCGCTGAACATTTGTCCCATGTGGTGACATCTTTCAGGTTCTTGTAGAACCACTGATTCGCCTTCTCCACAAGGGAGAAGGGAAACAGTCAGAGCCAGATGACGTCTAGAGTGATGTCCTTGATGACGATGCTATCGCAGAGCTCCAGGATGTTCTGAAGGTGTCAGTTCGTGTCTTCGCTTGGCAAACCACAAAATGGGTTTGCCTGCACCATGGTGATGAGGCCAGTCCTTAGCTCAAAATCTTTGTCACCGGTGTTGACAGCGGGCCTAGTGGGCACGTTGGCAACAGCGGGGAAAGAGAAGTCGCATAGGGTCTTGGCCATGGCGAGAGTTGAGCTTGGTGCAGAAACTGGTGGTTCTTCTGTCGCTGGTGGAGCTGCGGAGGAGGAAGAAGATTTCTTCTTTCTCGTGCCGATAGCCTCTGGATTATCGGTAAAGTTCTCCGGTAGAGCGAAACCACGCATACACAATCATGTTTTCATCCACAACAGAAGAAAACAGTAAAAGGTTATCCTGCATGATCAATTAGCAATTAGAAAGATATTAGGTTCATGATCATGTTCTATCTAAACCTTTCGTAACTATGACTTCCCCGACAATGGCGCCAGAAATGCTTGTTGGCATTTCTTAGCGCAACCACCGGAGGACAGATTTAGGATCCATCCTCGGCGATCACGCTAGAAATACTTACTGACATCTCTTAGCATCATTACTAGGGTAGGCCATCATCCCCAGGCATGGCGCCAGGAATGCCTGTTGACATTCCTTAATGACATACACTAAGTATGTTGGTTCCTAGCGATGTTACTAAGGGACATCATTGTCAGCCTCAGACGCAGCCACTTAGCTACACATCCGGTATCGGCGCTGAAGTGCGATGACACTTCATATACCAAAACATGTGGCTTTAGTGACGGCCTGAGAGGCTGGCCTGGTAAACCAATTCGTTTACAAATAGGGTCCGCAAGCGCATGGGATTACCGTTGTAGCATTTCACCGAGAGTATTCTAGGTATAGTTATTTATATTTTACCACTAGGAAGGCTAGGTGCAAAAGGATTCAAGATTTATCCATGGCAAGAACATAATAAGTGCATAGTTGACTAATTAACCATAGCTAGGAAGATAAACAGTGATTTGGATAGTGGGATCAACACACACACATTGCCTAAGATATATGTTGCTTCTACAGGGATAGAAGAAAGAATAAAAGAATAAAGAATATCCTACGGAGCATGGATCTTAACAAGGTTATGTAAATGAATTAAGTATACATGGTTATGATCAAGTTAATATTAGTGCTAAGTACCGGATGGATTAGGAGACCCGGGAATAGTGGTCTGCCAGCAGGATACACCGGGCAATTTAGACTCCTACCCCAATGCCGAACATGGGGGATTACAAGGGGCGGACAGGGCTGTCACCACCTACCGCCTACCCCTCAACCGTGGACTAGGCCACGCATTCACCCAACTCCATATACCCGAGAACCACTCTCGCGCACATGAAGAACACTTGCACCCCCTCGGGTCCCCAACCCTATGGATTGACAGGAAAAGGGTACAAGCACGCCCGAAGGCACGACAAAACACCACCCAACACTTATCACTAAGTTATCAGGATCTAAGCATGTTAAAATGAAGAACAGTATTCATGTTCATGATGAACAAGGATCTAAGACTATGAACTAGTTCTAGAACAATGAACAATGAACATGAACATAGCTCTAATTCAAGAACACAACAATGTTGATCATAAGAGAATAAGAACAAGTATAAAAAGAGGAACTTAGTACTCATACCAAGTAGATCTTCACAACTCCTCCTCCTCTCTTGCAAGTAGTACTTGCTCCAACTACTAGAAGATCTAAGCTAAGGTAGAGAGCTCCAAATACTAAATGGAATGAAAGACAAATATGTTGAATGTGTGATTGATTATTGAAGAGGGAGCTCTACCCCTACTTTTATACTACAACATGGTAGGTTTGGAGGAGCTAAGTATGGTAACCACCTAAACCGACGTATGCATGTCACCATGCAATCGCCTGAGGAGGTCGGTGGCCAGTGGGGCCAGGGGCGGTGCGCCCGCACCCAGGGTGCACCCGCACCCCTGGTGGACCCACTGGCCACCACCTTTGCGTGGTGGGCCCTTAGCATGGTGCATGTTGCTTCTTTGGTGGTTTCCGGCCCAAATGTATTCTTTAGGTGGGCCTCTTCCATGTTTGATGGAATTACGCTTTGTCGGAAAGCGTATTCTTCTTACCTTTTCCACTGTTTTCATGTTTGATTCCTGAAAAGCAATGATTCTCCAATACAAGTGGAAATAGGTCAAGGTGATAACATATGTATGAAAGTAAGCTTTGTTTTGTCCTTGGTTGGCTTATAAAAGTTGTCGGTAAGCACCGCCAACACCGGGCGTGCCAAATTGTGTTGACACTAAAATTTGTGTCTTCGGGCGCCAAGCACACCACGAGGCCCTCAAATTAAAGACCGTCTCGAGCAAAAGGTCCTGATCTCCTAAACCTCCGAGGACGAAGCCGGTCTTGATTGAACCGAGTCCAAAGCGTGCCAGTCAATTTGACCTGCAATTGAGAAGGTAGAAGAAAACAACATCAAATCGTGGAACCTGCCGGTTTCGTGCCAGACAGTTCCGTAATATACGGCTCTGAAATAGCCAGTGTCAAAGGAATTTGACTAGAAAGTCAACTCCTAAAACTGTAAAGTAAATAAACATTGAAATTGTAGAACGAATATTCAAGATATGTAAAAGTACACGGACATAACTAGCCGATCCAACTTAGCTGATGAGAAGACATGAGTCTACATATATGACAAAACCAGGATAAAACCAATAGATCGACTAACTAAATCAACAATTCTAGTCGCTAACAGTGGGGTGTCTCCATACAGCCATAATAACGACTAAATCGATAAAATAGATTAATTATCAACAGTGGGGTGTCTCTATGTAGCCATAATGATAATCAAGCTAAATCACGTCCGATACAATTAACAGATCTGCTAGTTTTAAACTAGGACATGCATATATGTTATGAATGAAGGCATAACTAGATCGGCTATTTAGCCGATACAGGGTCCATGAAGCACGAACAAGATCTATCCATCAAGCTATGATTTGATATGAAACCAAGCAAATCTAACTCAACATACCTATCAGTGGGGTTGGAAAATACAGCCATAACAAGCATATCAAATAAAATCTTCTTACTTTCGAGTCAAACTATAACTAGATTGATATCTCAAACGAAAACATGTAGCAATCGAGATTGACATGTTAGCCGATAAGAGCCTAGATCGACTATCTCCGTTCAGATAGACGTGTGATTGCTTTGGATAAAGGATCTAGGTAGCATTTAAGATTAAGCTAGCTTGTCAATCTCGATTGGGCAAGATATTGTTGTAACAAATAAAGTAAAGCATAGATAAACAATGTCGATAACTTGATGAATCTATTAGATTGCCAAATCTAACAGAGCCGATAACTAGTCAAGATCGACTACTTGCAAGAGGTTGATCATAGCCAATGCAGCCTTACAAAAGACGAACTCAAACCGATAACTAACTCACATCATAGCTTAATATGAGTTTGGTCTAAGCCAAATGTAGCCTCTTCAAACAATAATATGAGCCATTGACAATACTTACAAGCAAACCAGAGATCGTTCAACCGATGCAGCCTTGTTCGTTTGAAGGTCTCATCGAGATCTACTTTACTCCTACTCCTAGGGGTTTGTGAAGGACCGAGAATGCAATAGCAAGGCGACCAGAGGGGGGGTGAATGGGAGCTCAAAAATTTCTCTCGAAACTTTGGCCTTTTGTCCCAAAATCAACCCCAAGAGCTTCGATCAAGACCGTGATGCTCACGACCCTTGGAAGAGGGTGGATGATCTCTAGGATCATAGCAGAGCACCACAAAACGATAGCAAACCAAACGGCAAAAACACCAGAGCAAATTCGACCCCCAAAAACCAAGTCCCGAACGTAGATAGACGGCTACGTCGAGAAATCCCCAAATACCTATGCTAACTGAAGGACCGAGAATGCAATAGCAAGGCGACCACAGGGGGGGTGAATGGGAGCTCAAAAATCTCTTTCAAAACTTTGGCCTTTTGTCCCCAAAATCAACTCCAAGAGCTTCGATCGAAACTGTGATGCCCACGACCCTTGGAAGAGGGTGGATGATCCCTAGGATCAAAGCGAGGCACCACAAAGCGATAGCGAACCAACCGTCAAAAGCACCAGCACAAGTTCGACCCTCAAAAATCAAGTCCCGAACGTAGATAGACGGCTACATCGAGAAATCCCCAAATACCTATGCTAACAAGTAGCAAAGATACCTAGAGAGGTTCCTTGATCAACTCTAGGGCCAAACGGAAAGTCCGGAAACCAAGCGAAGAAGCCGGAAGAGCAAACGCACCAAACCGCAACAAACAGCCGAATCCCGAACTGTCCGGCCCTGGGGTCCCGGACTGTCCGCCCCTACTGCGGACTGTCCGCGAGGGGATGGCGGACTGTCCGTCGGTCAAAACACCGAAACAACACTGCTGCTGCAAGTCCCCTGGACAATCCCGGACTGTCCGCAGTTTATACCGGCGGACTGTCGGCCAGTCAACCGAGACTCAAACCGCAGAGACTTGTGGCCACTGCTCTGGCCAAGTCCCCGACGCGCGGACTGTCCACGGGAGAAACGGCGGACTGTCCGCGACCTCCCAGTGACGGCGATTTCGGTCGCCTCTCACACAACTCTTCCCAAATCCGAAACAAAACTCAATCCCACGTTCCCAAACTTGGAGAAGATGATCAAGAGGTAGTTAGGAGACTATCCCCAAGAAATCATCAGCTCAAATCGATTCAATCACTGGGAAATCGAAAGGGGAGGAGTATGAACGAAAAAGCGCCACGAAAACGAAATCAACCCGATCTACTTGTTCATGAGCAGATAGATGAATTCCTTCGGTGGAAATGATCTCCTCACTATAAAGAACAAGTTGATTCAAACGGATTTCGCAAAGACACAGTAGAGAGGGAGATTGAGTGACGGGAAAATCACGGAGAAACGAAGAACACGAAGAACACGAACAAAACGCGAATCAAGTCATCGATCTGCAACCGTGTGGCTACCACACGCTACAACAGTGAGGTTACGGCCTCACTTCCTCAAAATCTCCAGTACACAGAGGTATGGTTCTCTGCGGATCTCAGCTAGCTACAGCAGGGGATTGGGAGAGCAGGAAACCCTAGAAGCAAAGAGCAAATGACTGAGATGGAATGGGGGGAGGGTGTCTCCCTCTACTTATCCTAATTCTAATTTCTACTCTACCCCTCTCTAATTACAGAGCGAACCTGCTAAACCCTAGGGTTATTCTAGACCAAATAAAGGTAGGTGGTGATCCGACGGCCACGCCCGCACAACTCGTAGCGTTGCCTCGACGCAACCTCCCGATTGCCGCCACGTGCCGCCCTCGCTCTGCACTCCCGGTTTTATGGCCAAAACCGGAAAACCAGGCCTTCACGTCCACCCCCGGTTTTGTGGCCCAAACCAGGAAACTAGCCTCCAAGTCCATCCCCTGGTTTTGAGGCCGAAACCAGGAAACCCGCCAGCGCCCAGGTTTTGAGGCCCAAACCTGGAAACCGTCCCCAGCCCGAGTTTTGTGGTCCAAACTCGAAAACCCACAGCACGCCCAGGTTTTGTGGCCCGAACCTGGAAACCGTCCACCCGGTGGTTTTTCTCTAGCTCTACCACCAAACCGAAGCTGTAGAGGGGATGCACCGCCCATGCACCCCATCCACCGACACGTGTCCCTAGGTCCTTGACCCGAGCAACACCATGTCCCGCAAGTCTCCGCTCGTCGCTGTCCCAGGCTATCAGCCACCACAGCTGATCCTTAGGCCACTAGTCCCTCAGTCCAAGCCTCACGTCCGCCCTTCACCGCTCCCGGTCCGTTGGCACAGCACGTCTCTACTTGACCTTCACCTTGCCCTCGATCACTGTCTCCGTGCTCGACACCTGCACAACCCAAGCCAAAGAACATGCGATCAAACCCGTTGACAATCAGTCATCACTCGAGACTCGGCATACACCCATGTATCCGCAATCTCCCCCTTGATGAGTGCATTGTCAACTACTCACACAAATCATAATAGAATAGAAGAAAGAAGAAGGAAGGAGAGTGAACTCGACCAAATGACCCAAAAGCATAGCAAAGCCGAAGAAGGTCAAGTGGAAAGAGCAAAACAGCTTGGTCCCCAAAGACTTGGGCAACGGCTCGACGCAACCAAGCAAAGCAAAGCTAGCCCTCAAGAAGAGGTAGAACAGGCTCAACACCACTAGACAAGACCAATTGAGAAATCGAAGCAAAATGCTAGTCCCTCAAGATAGAGGCACAGAGGCTCAACACAACTAGCAAGATCGCTCGATACCAAAACCTTACGGCCAACAAGAAGCAGCAAACTCCCCCTCGAATAGTGCACACAACCAGGAAAACCCCCTTTGGTCCAATTCAGAAAGCACAAGATTTGAAAATTTATGAAACAGTATCTCCCCTTAGTTGAACACAGAAGGTACTCATGATTTGTAATATATCTCCCCCTTAGTTGAAAATGCACTTATCAAGAAAAGGAATGCACTATCGAGTAAAATCTCTCCCCCTTAGAGAATGCACCATCAAAAGTGCCATCAAGCTCCCCCTTCCAAAATGCATATGAGGCAAAATGCAAGTTAGCAGCTTCAGGAATATAGTCAAGAGAATGCAAAGATGCTCTACAAAGTCCGAATCCGATGACTCCACTGCATCCATAGCAAGCTAGCAAAGGCTCAAACTGATCACCAAATACGAAATATGAACAAGTGAGCACAGTGAGCAATTTTAAGCCAAAAAGCTATTCACCATCAAAATAGCACTACACATGTATAGACAGGAACTCAGACAAGTGCTAAGCATGTATACAAGGTGAACTACCCCTAGCAAAGTTCAATCATCATGCTATAGAATGAAACATACACTTGTGAATTCAAATTTTAATCGGAGTTGCAGCGGTGAAATTTCACAAGTTAAGAATTCAGCATGTGACTGCGAGAGGTTGAAAGCTTGTCATTGCCTAACTTTTCAACCGAGCTAAGCCTATGCAAAAGCAATCAGAAGCTTGAAGCATCGGTTTCGGTCATACACTACACGGCTCAAGTTTAACTCAAATGTGCAATGAGAAACAGTCTCGATACCATGATGTGTTGACAAGCAATCCCATCTCGATCTTTTCAATTCACTTAGCACTTGGTTCAGATTTTAAACAGAATATGAACATACCAAGCAAGTGAATGACTCAGAACTAGAGACATAGTAACCTAGCATATATGAAAAGCACGAGTGAACTCAACACATCCTACACATGCTAGTTGCATATCTCAATGGTGAACATTTTCAGATTTTAAGTTCATTAAGCAGGTTCACCATTCAAAGATAGCTCAACTCACAACATGTATCAGTGATCAGAAAGAGCATAAGCTACATGCATCAACATAAAGCATTGGAGCATACTAAACAGAGCATAATCACATTCTAAAGAATATATACATGAAGCTCAGAATGTAATAGCGTATGCTGAAATGCAAAAGAAAACAAAGTCAAAGGAAAAAGAGTCAGTCTATAGTACAAGAACCAAAATGTTTCCCCCATCTAAAAGGGGAAACACACACCAAGCTCACCCCTCAACCGATTAAAGGTTGATTCATCTAAAGGCTTGTTGAAAATATCAGCCAACTGATGATGAGTATCGACATGGCGAAGGTCAATATCACCCTTCTCTTGGTGGACTCGCAGAAAATGAAAACACACATCAATGTGTTTGGTCTTCGAGTGAAGCACGGGGTTCTTAGCAACGCTAATAGCACTTGTGCTGTCACAAAGCAAAGGCACACGAGAAAAGCTCAGACCAAAATCACGCAAAGTGGCCATCTTCCAAAGCAACTGGGAACAGCAGCTAGCCGCAGCAACACATTCAACCTCTGTGGTAGACTGAGCGATACTAGACTGCTTGCGCGAAGACCAAGATACAAGAGAAGAACCAATAAACTGGCAAGTCCCAGAAGTGGACTTGCGCTCAATACGACAACCAGCAAAGTCGGCATCGGAATAACCGCAAAGGGAGAGGGTGGAGGAAGCTGAATACCAAATCCCGAACTCAGGTGTGAAATGAAGGTACCTGAAAATGCGCTTCACCGCCTGATGATGAGAAGTGCGAGGCGATGCCTGAAAGCGTGCGCACAAACACACCGCGAACTGGATGTCCGATCATGCTTCGGTACTCCTTCTGGTCCACAGCTTCTCCATCCTTGTCCGCATCTAGGGCCGTCGTTGTCGACATGGGTGTTGGAAGAGGCTTGGCCTCACCCATATCGAACTTCTTCAGCAAGTCTTTGGTGTACTTGCCCTGGTGCACAAACGTCCCTTCTCGGGATTGCTTAATTTGCAACCCGAGAAAGAATGTCAACTCACCCATCATGCTCATCTCGAACTCCCTGCTCATTAAATCTGCAAACTTGGCAACCAAAGCGTGAGAAGAACCACCGAAAATGATATCATCCACGTAAATCTAGACCAAGAGAGTGTCGTTGCCTTGCTTGAGGAGAAAAAGCGTTTTATCCACACATCCCATTTTAAAACCCTTAGATAGCAGGAAGGTTTTCAATCTATCATACCAGGCTCTAGGGGTTTGTTTCAAACCATATAAAGCTTTGTGGAGTTTGAAAACATGGTTTGGAAACTTGGGATTTTCAAAACCGGGGGGTTGCTCAACATACACCTCTTCTTCTATGTAGCCGTTTAAGAAGGCACTCTTGACATCCATTTGAAAAAGTTTAAACCCTTTGGATGCAGCAAAGGCCAAGAGTATCCTAATAGCCTCCAAACGAGCTACAGGAGCAAAAGTCTCCTCATAGTCTATCCCCTCCTTCTGACTATAACCCTTCGCTACAAGTCTGGCCTTGTTCCACATAATGTGGCCATCCTCTCCTTGTTTGTTTTTGAAAAACCCATTTTGTTCCAATAGGATTACAGTCTGGAGGAGGTGGAACTAGAACCCAAACCCGATTTCGCTCAAAATTCTCTAACTCCTCATGCATGGCATTGACCCAATCCGGATCCGTCAAAGCGTGTCCAACATCTCGGGGTTCAAAATCAGCAACAAAAGCAGAATGAGCAAAGTGAGAAATGTGTTGTGACCTGGACCGAGTGACACGTTCATCGATGCTGCTGATCATCTGTTGAGGCGGGTGTTGGTGCTGAATGTGTCGTGGCGCCTCTCGAGCAGAAGTGATCTCCCCCTCAACAGCAGCTGGTGCCTCCCCGGGCGCAAAAGGTACCGCTCGGGGTGGCGGATCCCACAGCCCCCAAGAAGAAGATGTGTCGGGGCCGTGAGTCGTAGTAGAGGCCGCTCTTTGCGGCACAGCAGGTGGAGGCGATGCTGGGTCACCCATGCCTTCAGCATCCTCGTCCTCATCATCAAAAAGAGGCTCACCGACCTCATGATCACCTGCACGCTCAAAACGAGAAGACGGACAAACCATGGTCTCGCCGAAGGTGACATCAGATGTCTCCATGACTCGGTTAGTATCAAGGTTAAGTACACGATAAGCTCGAGTGTGAGTGCCATAACCCAAAATTACACCGTCAGAAGAACGAGACTCAAATTTATCCAGGTTGAACGAGACTCAAATTTATCCAGGTTGCCTTTCTTCAATATAAAAAAGTGGCAACCAAAAACTCTAAAGTAACTCACTTTGGGCTGTCTTCCAAAACGCAACTCATAAGAAGTCTTTTTCAAGAAAGCTCGGAGGAAAATGCAATTGGAAATATAGCATGCAGTGTTCATAGCTTCGGCCTAATATCGCCTAGGAGTCCTATGCTCATCGAGCATCGTCCTGGCCATCTTTACAAGGGTCCGATTCTTCCTCTCTACAACACCATTCTGTGGCAGTGTGTAGGGGGAAGAAAACTGATGCTCCAAACCCAAAGAGTTACAAAACTTCTCAAAATCCGAATTCTTAAACTCAGAACCATTATCACTACGAATCGCTCGCATCGAGTTCATAGGGAACTCATTCGGAAGACGCAAAATCAGATTGCGAGCAAAGGAGAAAGTCTCAGTCTTCTCAGTCAAAAAGAAGACCCACGAATATCTCGAAAAATCATCAACAACGACCAAAAATACCACTTACCCCCAACCGAGCTCACCCGAGCCGGACCAACGAGGTCCATGTGTAAAAGCTCACCAGGGTGCTGAGTCATGACCTGAGTCACTGGATGGTGGGGAGCGGCGACCATTTTCCCATGTCTACAAGAATAGCAAACAAGGTCCTTCTCCATGGACAACTTGGGCAATCCTCGGATTAGGCCAAGTGAGCTAAGTCTTGCAAGCAAGTCGAAGCTTAAGTGACCGAGCCTCCTATGCCACTTCCAAAGATCAGAGGAGGAAGGACCAGCCACAAGACAACGAGAAAATCCAAACGACTCTGAGAAATTCGCGCGAAAGACTTTCCCAAAGAGCGAAATCAAACATACAAGATTGCCCTGAGGATCTAAAATGTGACTGAGATTCGGTTTAAAACAAATCTCATAGTCATCATCAAAAAGTTGCGAAACAGAGAGAAGGTTAAAATGTAGATTAGAAATAAGAGCAACATCACGCAACACAAAGTGCTCATTAACCTGCACCGACCCAGGAGACAACACCTTACCTTTACTATTGTCGCCGAAAGTGATAAATTCCTTTCCGGCAACAGGACTAAGACTGGAGAACCACTTGGCGTTTCCGGTCATATGCCTCGAGCAACCGGAATCCACCAACCAAATGTCCTCCAATCGTTTCACCTACATCAATAAAAAGACATATGGTGAGCATACGGTCCAACACTAGGGTTAGTGAAGTAGGAAGAGTACCAGTGTTGGGCCGGCTGCTCAAAAGAACGGACAGTGTAAAAACCATTCCTAGCCTGCCTATGGGGAAAGCGATCACCACGCACAGGAAAACGTGGTCCGCTAAGGAAGGAGCGTCCATCGCGATAGTCAAAACGCGGTGGTGGAAAACGCTCAAAAAAACCTCCGCCACGGGGTCCGTATCCTGCAAAGTCAGGACCCCGTCGGGCAACACCTCCCTGACGCCTAGGACCTTGAGGTGCTGCACCTCTAGGCCTAGCAGCTCTCCTTGGAGCTCTCCTCTGAACATTCGGCACATGTACATCATGGAAAGGATGGTACATGTCCGCATTGTTCATCTCCCTGGCACGACACTCTTCTCTCTTGCGCCGCGGGATCGAGAGTGGCGAAGGGCGGACGTGAGACTTGGACTGAGGGACCGGTGGCCCGATGATCAGCTGTGGTGGCTGGCAGCTTGGGACAGCTATGAGCGAAGACTTGCAGGACATAGTGTTGCTCGAGTCGAGGAACTGGGGACACGTGTCGGTGGACGGGGTGCACGGGCGGTGCATCCCCTCCACAGCTTCGGTTTGGTGGTAGAGCCAGAGAAAAACCATCGGTTGGACGGTTTCCAAGTTTGGGCCTCAAAACCTGGGCGCTGATGGTTTCCTAGTTTGGCCACAAAACTCGGGCTGAGGACGGTTTCCAGGTTTGGGCCTCAAAACTTGGGTGCTGCGGGTTTGCTGAGTTTGGGCCACAAAACTCAGGCGCTGGTGGGCTGGTTTCCCGATTTGGGCCTCAAAACCGGGGGTTGGTCGTGAAGGCTGGTTTCCCAGTTTGGGCCTCAAAACCGGGGGTGTGACGTCCAGGAAAGGGACGCAGAGCGGTGGCGGCACGTGGCGGCAATCGGGAGGTTGCGTCGAGGCAACGCTACGAGTTGTGCGGGCGTGGCCGTCGGATCCACCTACCATCGAGTTGGTCCAGAATAACCTTAGGGTTTAGCTGGTTCGCTCTGTAAGTAGTTAGGGGTAGAGTGGGAATTAGGAATAGTTAGAATTAGGATAAGTAGGGGGAGACACCCACCTCCCCATCTATCTCAGCAATTTGCTCTTTGCCTTCTAGGTTTTCCTGCTCTCCCACTCCCCTGCTGTAGCAAACTGAGATCCACAGAGAAGAGACCAATACCTCTGTGCTTGTGAGATTTTTGAGGAAGTGAGGCCGTAACCTCACCATTGTAGCATGTGGTAGCCACACGGTTGCAATTTCGTGGTTGTGATTCGTGTTTTGTTTGTGTTCTTCGCGGATTACTTTTCTCCACATTTTTCCCGTTGATTGATCTCTTTGCTCGGTTCATGTTTGGCAAATCCGTTTGAACCAAGTTGTTCTAGATCATGAGGTACTTCTTTCCACTGAAGGAATTCACCTCAAACCCCACGGTCTAGGAGATTGAGCGATTTTAGTTTTGGATCGGTTTTGCTCCCTTAGTCCCAATTTCTTCCAATTCACCGATTTGGAGTTAGGTTCGAGCCATGATTCTTTTGGGATAGCTCACTAATCTCCTTAGAACTCCTCATACCAAGTCTAAGCCTTAGTGCTTTTGATTCGGGGGAGATCGAGTGAATTTCGCGGAAGAACAAGCTGTTTCGGGACCATCGGACGCTGAGTCTGTAGGCATCGGACGCTGAGTTCATCGCATCGGAGCATCCGTTGCCACGTGTCATCTGACAGCGTTTTTAAAGGAGCATCGGACGCTGACCATCGAGCGTCCGTTGCCACCGGACGCACCGGAGGTCGAGCATCGGACGCTGAGCTTTCACTGCAGCAGCGTCCGATGTCTATACAGTAAGGTTCCTGAGAGGTACTGTTTGCATCGGACGCGTCCGACGCTTGGGCATCGCACGCTGCCAGCGTCCGATGCAGCGATTTCTTCACTGTTTCGTCCGCAGTTTGATCATTCGACTTCGGATTTGGTTTTGGGTTTTTGCGTTGGATTTCCGACTTCGTGCTCCACAGAAATCGGGCTTCCCGCTTTGCAAAATAGCCTGAACCCCCCGAGCAAGACTTGCGTGAACTTGGGTGAGGAAGTTTTTGTGGTGTCCCGCTGTGTTCCTAGGGAACATCCACCCATTCTCTTCGGTCGTGGACATCACGCGCATCAGTTTTGCTCTTAGGGTTGATTTTCTGGGACAGAAGCTATTAGATTCCGAAAGGAAAATTTATGCTCCCATTCACCCCCCCCTCTGGTCGCTTTCTGGTAGCACTTTCGATCCTTCAATTGGTATCGGAGCAGGTTAAGGATCTTCCACCTTAGCCGGTTCCAGATCCACAGAAGGCGACATGGATCGCGGCGTGGGCAAACCGCCGTTCTTTGATGGGACGAACTATGCGTATTGGAAGATACGC